>CAJUYH010002416.1:0-40114 GCA_910591685.1 Galerucella tenella
TAATGGAACTACACGTCATTGGAAACACGGAAGATCATCCGAAACACCCTTATTACACGATGTAGCAAAGAGATGAATGCTCGAAGCGTCGTCATACGCGGCATTGTAATTTCTGTTGGGGCGTTTCAGATAACTTTGATATAATTTGATAACCTCCGGACAAAATGAACATTTTATATCTTTAATGTATACTTAGGATAACAGCGGTCTACGAGATGTATGTGATACAACACGACACGACAACGCGTTTAAATACATCACAGTATAGGGAAAAGGGAAGTGCAAAATGGGGAATAAACAAGTGAATTTAAGGAATAAAGGTGAAGAGTGTATGGGGAGGAGAATTATATCGTGGCATTCTAAGCTATTCAAGAGAGATGTTTTCAGCTAATATGTGACTATGAATGAACTACTACACACCTCAAGCATGAGGAACTGGAGACTGTGAATAGAGCATTTAAAAGATAAGGTGTACACACCACAACATCCAAATCCAAATCCTCACCACTAGAATAGCAGACACGAAGACGGGGAAGACATCGGGTACGTCGGCAAACAAACTCCTGGGTGGTTTGACTGACCTTAGAAAATCCTACCAAGCTCATGCAGTAGACATTATCATAAGTCACAAAAAATTTTGAAAAACCCTTCGAGAAATCGTACCAAAGAGAATAGAACTATGCGAATAGCTGGTGGAGATGGGTGGGACTGAGCATCAACACTACTAAAACCATCTTAATAGTATTCACTAAGATAACCGTCATATTTGATAGAAGTAACTTTGTATGGAGACAGGAAGTCAAGTCTGTAGATCTGTAGCTCCTGTGGAGATAAAGAGATCATAAACCAAGAAAAAATGGCTGTTAGAATGTGCAGAATTCAATTACTAACCTGTATATGCTTTAAGGAGCAATGGAAACATGCCCAATGAAATAAACGACTCATCGCTTTCTTGAAATCAGAAATACTGAAACATGCTACAGGTTTTGTGATGGTTAAAAAATATCCAGTATCCAGTGACCAGAAGGAATGGGATTCCAACATCATTACCACACTTATTTCAACTGAGACTTTTCTAGGGGCCACGCTAAGAGCTTTAACAGTGATCCTAACGGGACATTGTCGCCTGAATGGGCACTTGAAAAAGCTAAAAATAGTGGAGGAAGAAGAATGCACATATTTTGCATGGAAGAAAATACCTCCATCCACATACTTTCCAACTGCACAGCACTTCAGAATCCAAGAGCACAGCACCTGGGAGATTACTGGATAAAAGAGAAACATTTACCTAAGTTGAAGCCTGCAGACATCCTAAAATTCCTCCGGGAAATAGGACAAAAGGAGCTACTAGTTTCTGAGACTCTCCTCAGAAACTAAGTAGAAGTAAGGGGGCACAATAGATCTTTTAGGTCCCAGTGGATGTTGCCCCAACACCCCAACATTCAAACATAAAATTGATGTTTCATTCATTTATAAAAGTAGAAAAAATAAATTTCAGGATTGGAAAAAGGATTAAGGTTAGAAAAATAATATCGTCGCCTCTGTAGGAACTTTCTAGTGAGTTAGGGTGAACAAAGATTTTTCTTCTTCCCAACAATACCAAGTAAAATATCCCTATGAGCTCCTACGATTAAAGTATTCTTTTAATACCAAACCCCTTTTGAGATCTATTGTATTGATACGGTACGTCTATGAATTGATTACGTTCACATAAACGCAATGGGGCACAAACGAAACCAACTAATATTATTAATGATACAGTAGTTGCAAATGAGGGTTCTTATCTTTAATAGATCTTCGTCGTGTTATACATACAGATCAGAAAGTAAATATGTGTGCAGTTATTTTAATAAGAGCCTTTTGAGTTCTGTCGGATTGTATCTTTAAAGGTAATAAAGTATATTTTTGTTTATTGGTAACATGACTATTTTTATTCTTTGACTTAACCATAGACGCTCGATGTATGACAATGTATAGAGGAAGTCATGAATAGGGACATTAAAGAAGGTACAATTTTGATTATTTTAAGAAAAATCAATGCTGAGACCGGTACTGGCGAACGATCACCGGCATAATACCGAAGTTCATTGCAAACTTCATTCGTCTTGATCAATTTGCAATTTAACGTCATAAAATGGCATCGTATATGCAGTTCATCATCTATACGGGATCTATACGTTGCATAGTCACGACAAAAATTTCATATCGAAGAAAACTCTCTGGAAACTCGAAAAGTTTCTTCCTATTGGGTCGTTATCGTTCGATGCCGTTAGAGATTTATGCGAGTTTTTGATTTTGTTGATAAATTTATGATTTGATACTAGCCAACTGACTTTGAATATGTAAAATGAAGACTTTATAGCGAGTACGTTTAAAAACTACATTAGTTCAATACAAATATTTACAAAGTAAAGCATGTTTTATTTTTGCTTAATAAAGTTTTTCACTTTTTGTGGATTTCTTATAAAATAAACCCTCATTTATAATTTTTAAAAGAATACCCCTATTTATTCAACTATAAAGAGTAGATATTTCCGGTAAATGAAACAAAGCAAGGAAACTGATACCGAGATGTAACTGTACCGTCTAATCCATGACTTGGCAATAACAAAAGAAAAAAGATTTGAAGAGACCAACCTGCCTGATATTTGATACTGTCTCGCCACTTTAACTTGGAGGGTGTCTAGTGTCTATACTACACTGCTTTCTATTGTTTTACCTACCGACGTTCCACACTGGAAAATTCTAATTGATGAATATAAATTATCTTTTAGTTTTATCTTTAATTATATACAGGGTGAGCAATAAACATTGGTAAAGGCATAAAAGTGGTATATTTTAGAGCAAATGTTCAAAATGTGTACCTCCAGCTAAACTACAAGCATCCTCTTCATATCTAGAGGATTGCCGAAAACCTTTGGAAAAACAAGAAGGTCTCTGAGAATATACATGTTATTTCTTATTATTATTTATGCTTTATTTATCATAGATAATGTTAACAATAAAAATACATATTTAATAAACAGATGATCAAAAAATAATTAGATAAAACGAAAAACAATGCAAAAAGTAAATTGTGAATTATAAAATATAAGTATATAAATATATAAGATGTAAACATAACATATAAATAGAAATAGAAATGTACAATAAGTAATACAGATAAAATAGTATAAACAAATAAACAAACAAAATGTACCATAAATAAACAGAAATATGACGTATAAAGTAATCCCAAAATAATTTAAAGTATAATACTAGTAAAATACGGGTCCGGTCACTTGAGCGAACGTTGTAGAAATCCTCTCAGGTATATTCATTCCCACTAAAAGGGTACTGGTCACTTGAGCGAAAACGAGGGATTAAAATTTAATGAATAGTTGAAAATTTTCTAAGAAAACAGAACAACAAATTGATATTTAATGATATTTTAGTTACACTTTGATCTGTGTCAGTTGGTCGGGAAGCGATTCATTTGACGTTGGAGATTGTTTCGTAGAAGATTTAATGTCCATTATGCCGAATGACGAAAGACTCACCAAATACGTAGATTACTTGGTAGACACTTTTATATCAGAAGAGGCAATGTTTCATTCCTCAATTTGGGCTCTTTGTAGTAGTTCTACTGAGCGAACAACTAATGCATGCGAGTCTTTTCATAGCCACTTTAATTCAAGTTTTTATAACTCGCATCCCGATATATTTAAATTCGTTGAAATATTGAAAAACGTACAACTGCACACCTATATCAAAATATATAGTGTTAATCAGACGAATAATAAAAGAAGAAAATATATTGATCGAGAAAAATATTTGAAAAACTCAATTGATTTATATAAACAAAATAGAAAAACTAGGTTAAATTTCATAAAAATTGTAAGCCATTATTATAATAAATAGATTTTATATTATCAATTGACCTTTTCTTTCATTTTCTAACACAGGTAAAATTTTACCTCTTCGCTTGACTGACCCAACATCGAAAATAAATTTTCGCTCAACTGTCCTGTATTATTAGAGAAGCCATGTTGATTTCTGAGAATTTTCGCTCAAGTGTCCAGCGTCCGTAAAATATGAATTAAAACATGCACAAAATAAAATATAAAAAGTACTGTATAAGCAATTACATATAAAATTAAGATAGAAAATATAAAATATTATAAGAAATGTATATTATTAAAAATAAATATGACTTTAACTATGAATATATAAATATGAACCACTAGATTTCTGTAGGATTATTGTTAATGTATATAATCAATAAATTTTTAAATATTTTCACATTTTGACTTACTTTTATGTACTATGGTAAGTTATTAAATTGTACACCTCTGTGAAATAAATTTTTCATTGAACTTGAATATAGTTCAATTCCAGATCCGATGTTGAATTGTTAAATTTGGTTATTTGATATCTGTTTTCTAAATAATGCTGAATCCAATAATAAGCCAGTAGCGTCACTAACGAAGCATAAGGATCGTGAAAAAATTTACTTACAGTCAGAGCTCGTTAATTGCAGAAAAGTCAACGCCCTGTATCCCACGAAGAGCAAAATGCATCACACATTCATTCATACGTTTGGGTTGTGCTCAACAGCCCAGGCACTTGAACTGAATCTTTGTACCATTACCCATGTTATCTACCTACTTCCATTCCAGAAGCTTCGTGTCTTCTATATAGGTCACCAGTTTATCTGGAGGAATCTTCAGTAATTGTGATGGGTGTGTTATTTCCACTCCAATGTGCTTCCGTCTGAGTTCTTGTAAGTTCTCACAGATGCAGAGTATGTGTTTCATCGTAGAGTTCACATTTTCTGCACATAGGTTCACTAACTTTGCCCATCCTGTGCAGATGCTTCCTCATGGTACAGTATACAGTCAACAGATCGGTAACTGTATTCAAATTTCTCTTACCCAGTTTCAGCAGCCTGGACGAGAGTTCCTTGTCTACCTTATTCAGTAAACTCTTAGTATGGAGGTGGCCTTGTGTCAGCCTCCATTTGAGTTGATCCTTCTTAACTAGCCAGTCCCCGACTTCGCTTATGTAATCCTTTGTGATTGCACAAAATAGTTCCGGACCTGTGAAGGCTTCTTTATAACCTACTTTAGCTAACTGGTCTGCCATTTCATTCTCTGCAATCCCCTCATGTCCCGGCACCCATATTAGAGACACTTTGTTGTCTCTTGCCAGCATGTTAAGGAATTCTTTACAGCTTTTTACCAGTTTAGACCTAGTTGTTGGATTGCTGATAGCCTTAAGCAGAGCCTGGCCTGGCCAGTGAATATTTAAAATTTTTGTCCGGTAGATCCTCTTCTGATATTTTCATCAATGCAGACTATAGCGGCAATTGTCTCTGCTTGAAACACAGTTGTGTATCGACCAAGGCTAAGAAACAGTTTCTTCCTAGGCCCACTTTCACCAGCCCCAGTCTCCTGAATTACATGGATGCATCACATGTTCCCTGGATGAGATGATGACATGTTCTCCGGTGTCATGCTATCAAAACTCATATGAAATATGTGTTCACCTAGTATATGCATCACACATGTTCATATAAACTTTTCGTCTTCAATTTAAATTATGTTATAAGTTATAATCATATCAACTTTTGTTATAAACCATATACACTTTGGGCCGAAATAAAGGAGTACATTTTTTAATTGAAAATATTTTTGGAACTTTAGTTCTTTACGCCAGGTTATGTTTGAGCGACCAGGGGTCGCGACGCAAAAGATCTGACCGTTACGCGTTACGTTACGCTACGTTATGTTACGTTGCTTCGTTATGTGCCTTGCTTGCGTGCTTGTGCCTCCTTAGTCTCTCTCTCGTTTACGAAGCTGCAATTCATAATAATATGCTCCTGCCGGGATTCGAACCCGGGTCGCCCGCGTGCAATGCGAGCATTCTAACCACTGAACCACCGATGCTATATTGAAATTCTATGCAAAGCTGGTATTCGCAGTGCTAGTGATCTACTTGAATTTGTTCGGATACATTTTTACTATTATTTCCATAATTTTTTTTGCGCGATTAAGGGGTCTAGCACATTTACTTTTCGAAATACAGGGTGTTGAAATTTTGAAAACTTGAATGTTTTAATTCGATAACTTTTAAATGGATGGATAAATTGATTTGACATTTGGCAGCTTGTTTTTTAATGTAAAAGGGCATATTTTGAAAGAAATTGTAGTTTGTGCAGCTAGTGTGGATATGATGGCCATATCGCACGAGGACGAAGATGGAGCACGACGCCGTAGGCAGAGTGCTCAATCGTTCAAGTGCGATATGGACAATCCATGCGAGTCGAGCAGCATATTTTTTCTACGACCCACTTAGGAAAAAACTAGAAAATAAAAAGTTCTATAAACTGTAATATAACTTCAAATTAAAAATTTAACAATTCAATTTTATGTTTCCACTAATTTTGTGGTAAACGTACAGTTCTTGAATGTCCAATTTGTATAATGCTACGGTTTCCTTTTTTAAATATACGATGCTGCTATAAGTAGATGTTGCCAGTCGGACTCCCTCATGAAGGGTACCGTACCATTATCTGTAATAATCAATATTCTGCTAAATATTTCAAACGGCTACCTATTGTCGTTATCAATATCAAGCAGAATAATTATTTAAAAATAAAATTAACAATAAAAAAACACTTCCTCACGGGGAATCGAACCCGAACTTTTGCTTAAAAGGAACTAAAGTTCCTACCGTGTGTCCCGCGACACGTTCTACCTTTTTTTTCTTTTTTGGGCGATTTATTTTCTTTTTAAAGGGCTAATAACCTAACATGTCCTTAACATGACTGTAAATTTGGAAGCAAAAATAATGAACAGGGTCGGACTTATAAAAAAAGTTATATAACAGTGCATTTGAGCTCGTTGCAACTGAAAACTGTTTTAGCTAAAATTGTACTAATATGCTTTTTCGGTATATGAACTATCCAGAATACTTCAGTAAAAAGGAAATTTTCCTAAATAACCGGACTCGCGAAAAACCATTTTTTTATTAAATAACATTTTAACAAATAACACATTTATGAAAACAGCTTTGTAACTTCAACGCTTAGAGTAAAATATTATGAATGTGGCCACCATTATTGTTTACCACTTCTTGAAGTCGTCTGCGCCATATATTTATACCCCCATTTATTGCACCCTGTTCAAAATTGTTGTAAACAAACTGCATTCTTTCTTTGAGCTGCTCGATTGTTCCAAATTGTTGTCCCTCATACAAATTTTGTTCGAAAATTTCCCAAATTGAATAATCAACCGGATTTAATTCTGGGCTATTAGGTGGCCACATTCACAATATTTTACTCTAAGTTTTAAAGTTACAAAACTGTTTTCATAACTGTATTATTTGTTAAAATGTTATTTAATAAAAAAATGGTATTTCGCGAATCCGGTAATTTCGGAAATTTTCCTTTTTACTGAAGTGTTCTGGATAGTTTATCTACCGAAAAAGCATATTAGTACAATTTTAGCTAAAACAGTTTTCATTTGCAACGAGCTCAAATGCACTGTTATATAACTTTTTTTATAAGTCCGACCCTGTTCATTATTTTTGCTTCCAAATTGACAGTCATGTTAAGGACATGTTAGGTTATTAGCCCTGCAAAAAAAATAAATCGCCCAAAAACAAAAAAAATATTTTCAATTAAAAAATGTACTCTTTTATTTCGGCACACAGTATAGTCTAATTTTGACTACACCAGGTCTTTTTAATCGACGGTCTATCTGTCGCACCCTGTATAGTTCGACATATTATGCTTATTTTTTTATTGCTAGTGTTTTTTTTTCAAATGTTTCCAAGTATATTTTGATAGGCACCTCGTAGTAATGCATTTCTTTGTTTATATTTTGTAATATTTTTTTTGCTTGAAATGAGGATTCGCATTTCATATATGGTTCGTTACGTTATGAAAAGCTTCCAAACAGAAGTGTATATAATAGAAGAACGCATTTTCTTTCTACCTCCGAAACGATTTTTCGAGTCAAGTATTCTCTACTTTCGTTGGAAATTGCAGATTTATATTTTTACGGAAACTGGGTCGAAGTGGATACAGGAAAGAGAAAAGTGCTTTCAAAAATTTGTTTTGCGGTTATATAAGTACACATATAATTAGGGAGTTTACGTTCAATATAAAATCGTTTTAAAATATTGTTGACAAAAGTTTTTTTTTCATACTTCACCGACCGTCGCCGCAGTTTTTCTTTTTATTATTTCTTATAAGGGATATAAATGAAAACAAATGGAGACGGAAACTTTTAAAATACAAATCCTAAATTACTTTTAGAACTTTTCTGCCAGTGAAGTTATTCGATTAATCCCGGAGTCGACGTCTTGGTAGGTTAGTAAAGGTAAACCAAATGCTTGGAAATTTAGTGGTATTTGGATTACGTGATTAAGAGAAGCAAGAAAGCTAGAAATAAACAAAGTTCAAATTTAAAATCACCACCCGCCGTTGTGAAACAGGATATTTTTCGAAGCTGATGGATTTCTACATCCTGAAAAGTAGTTTTAGACAGAGAAGAGATCATTTTGTCATTTTAACTGCTATTTTTGTTTCCTCTATTCAAATTTGTTTCGACAGGTGCGGACTGGCAATATTTTCGTCTATTTCTTTTTCATTTCAAATCCATTAGGTATTTCCAAAACAAGGAATACACATAGCAAAGGTCGCAGCTTATATAGTCAAATGCAGTCTTATCTTGCGGGTCATACGATTCAACAAAGACATACTCACAGTTTTTGTTTTCTTTCATTGCGTTCAATCATAAGGGGGCGTCCATTAATTACGTGAGGTGTTCTAGGGGGGGAGGGGGTCAAGCTATATCTTTCCGACTCTCACTTAAGGGGGAGGGGGAGTCTTGGCAAATATCACGTAATTATTTTTCTCTCAGAAAACGGTGTAAAATTGCGTTTTAAAAAAATTACGTTAATATTCACAAATACTACCTAGTCTTTGCTAGTCTTCAATAAAAGTAGATAATAGAACAAGTTTTTTTTCTCTCAATAATCCAACACGTTTACAGTTCAAATAAAGGTTTTAAAGAATCTCGCGTGAGATTAGGGGAGGGGGGAGGGAGTTGAAAAAAATCTCACGATATCTCACCAAGGGGGGAGAGGGGGTCGAAAAATTCTCAAAAAGTCCTCACGTAATTAATGGATGCCCCCTAAGTTCCAAATAAAATCCGTAAGATGAATAAGACAGACTTATGCGATTTTGACGGGAGAAAAAAGGATATATATTTAGTTTTCAGCGATTCTAAAAAGTCTATCACAACCGAAATTTTTATTTAAATGTCAGTTTTGGGAATTTCATAATTCAAAGTGACAATATGAATAATAAGAAGTAATTTTCTGGTATTTTGCATCCTCAAGCAAAAAAAAATGATACTAAATGTGACAGATTATTTCGAGAATGAATGAAAAGGTGGAAATTCGTCAACCAGTGTGCAGGAAACATCAACCATCATTATTTTCTCCGGGTATATTTGTAATCTCACATTTTGGTAACCTCTGTGTCTTCTGATTTGATACATATGGTTAGTGACCTTTGAACTCGCACGATAAGAGCGCTTTTGACTATAGCAACAGTGCCGTGCTTTGTGAGGAAGGGTTATAACAGAAATTTAAGAAATCTTAAATTCACTAATTACTTGAGAAATAAATTTCAGTTGTCGTCGACCATATCAGATACAAGAAGAACCACAAAAAATTAGATGATTATTACTTTTAAATACCCTGTTGCCTAGGTACCATTTCCGCTGTTAAATTTGACAGTTTCACTATGTTTTTTCATACATAAATTGAAAAATTAAAATTAAAGTTCCATTGAACGAAAAAATAAACAAACAAAGCACATTTTTTTTCGAACGTGTCACGCACATTACATGGTCTAGTCCCGTTCTGCACTTAAAACAAAAACTCCCACGTTTTGTTTTTCCTTTTAATTGGACGCTTTGTATGCTCAGTTCGGTTCAGGGGTGGATGTTTTTGTTATGTTAGGTGTGAGTTATTGACCGTAAGTGAAAGATGTCTTTGTGACTGACAAATGACGTAATAGGCGCGGTAGACAAATTAGGGGGTTAACATTTTATGCATTCGGTATTCTGGTGATGCCATAATGGAAGACAAATGTTGGTTTTTGCTTGTATTTTAGTTAATCAGAGACGTACGACGAAAAGGATTATTTTTTAAACCGATACGTATTGTTAGAGACACAATAAGGATTTTAAGTAATTTGCGATGACTAATACAATAAATATTTTGACCATAAATACAATAAGTTGGAAAAAATAACGTGATCAGAAAAGATGTTTGAGAGTTATTTGTTAATCTCTCCTAATGTCTTTCATACTTTCTAAATATCATTGCAGAAATGTCCTTGAAATGTACAGAGCTTTTCAGGACGTCTGGTCTTTAGTTGTTTCTCCGAAACTATATAAACAATAATTATTATATTTCAGGGTATTTGGGGTTTTTTCAACAAGTCTATATTCAATATTATTATTTTGACAGCACTTCCAATGATAAACAAAGCTGATATTAAATTTGATATTTTAAATGGAATGAACAGATTTTTAACTTCAGCTATTTTCAAGAGTTTTAAAATCGATGGATTGCAAATAATGGTCCATTTTGCTGGCCCCCAAGATCCACTTCAATCTTATTCGTTATTATTAATGAAATAAAATCATTATTCAATAAAAAACTCTTATTTATCCTTTTTGAATACAAAACTCACCTCCCCATTCTAGCAATATGTAAATATACCTCTTTTTTGGGTCAAGCATGTTTCAAGTGTATTTTAGATGCTCAAGCTCATGTATGACTAATACATTATGCAAAGCCACGTGTACAGAACGCCACTGTTCTGCGTCCAATTTCGTCAACGACCATTTGACTGGTATAGTAGACACTCTCTTTACACGGCATAGATTTTCGACTAGAAAAAACCCTATTATGCACGTCGTATTTTGTGTGTGTGTGTAAGTATGTAAGTGTATATCGCGTGAAAGGGGGTGATATTACCAAGATGGCGACCGTCTTCGGATGGCCGGAAAGGAACAGATAAAGCCGACGGATTTCTTGATAAGAAAACTGATAAGTGTCGTGATGGCTGAGAAATATTGCGGAAACGCTTCTGTAGGACACACGCGAACGGACGAGAACGATATTTATAGTTAGTAGGGAAGCTTTTGATTATTTTTTTGAGCCAAACTAACCGCTATGGTCTTCCTACAATAGAATGGAGGTGGAAATAAGTCCTGAGACTGGGGTTTATACAGATCTTACATTGAAGAATTCAAGAAAGTCGAGGCAAAAACATAAGGTAGCCTGGATACTGCTATGAAAATATGGACGTCCCGCAAGCACCAAGACTCAAAAGGAAATATATGGCATCATATAATAGGTACCTCATAAAAAGGAACGTACAACTCACAGAGACTATCCAATTGCTCATTCATTCATACGCTTGGGTTGGGCTCAACAGCCCAGGCACTTGAACTGAATCTTTGTACCATTACCCATGTTATCTACCTACTTCCATTCCAAAAGCTTCGTGTCTTCTATATAGGCAACCAGTTTATCTGGAGGGATCTTCAGTAGTTGTGATGGGTGTGTTATTTCCACTCCAAAGGGCTTCCGTCTGAGTCCTTGTAAGTTTTCACAGAAGCAAAGTATGTGAGTATAGGTGTTTCATCGTAGAGTTCACATTTTCTATTCACTTACTTTCACCATCCTGTGCAGATGCTTCCTCAAGGTACAGTGTCCAGTCACCAGGTCGGTAACTGTCTTCAAATTTAAGGAAAAGTGTATTATTAAACGAAAACCTCGGTCAAAATGGGTGAAGACTTGGTTACAAAAACAGGCTACGTATTCTCATATTAATCTATTAGAGGAATTGCGGCTGGATACCTCAAATTGGCATAATTACTTGAGAATGAATTAAGACACGTACTTTGAATTATTATCTCTAGTAGCTTCTTTAATATCGTATGCGGCAAGCTATAACGCCACATGAAAGACTCACTGCTACATTACGATTTTTGGCAATTGGAAGGAGCTAAGAACATCTGAAATTTTTGTTGCGATCACTGTATTCTTTATTTTTATTTGCCATAAACAGGGATAACTTTTGTAAAGTTCTTGAAATTCAGTTATGAAATTTTTCGACATTACCCTTAGATCATTCATTTTTTGGAAAAAATGTCCAATATAAAAATACTGAACCCGACACAGTACTGGTAAAAATATGAAACGTGCACAGACTTGTTGCACATACATTTCGTTCTTCGTCGTTCTTCCCCGTACGATGAGCACTGCACACGCTAAAAATCAAAAGTATCCTGATTTCGACCAAGCGGATTGCGCATTCCAAATTTCGAACGGCGGAAAGCCATACACACAACATTTTCACTGTACCCCGTAACACGCACATTCAAGCCTCCGCGCTTCCTTCCTAGTGAAGTTATGCTGGTTTTTACATCTTCCCTGTAGTTTACTTCAACTTTTTTTTAGAAATTTTCATGCACCTCGGCCCATATCTGTACGATTGCATAAGCTACTCGACTATGTGTAGGCAAGCCCAAAGGGTGGCATTGTAAATGTTCGAAAGGGCATAACTCGCCTTTCTGGAGCACGCGATAATACTTTATTGTTGAAAAGCGAAAATGTCGCAGGATGCAACGACCTGTAATGTAATATGTTACCTTGCCACCGCTCCTTGGAATATTGTCCTTTATCCAGAAATTCTTTGGCTTCTAAATAATTACCTAAGCAAGTTCTTCGTTTATTACAACAAAACGTAGGTATTTAAACAATCAGTTACACGATTTTTACATCGTCCAGACTTAAGACATTAACGAAAAGGACGTTATTTTCAGATGATTATTCATTGAATGTTTCTATGATTCGAAATGAAATAGTGTTTAGTGTATATGATTATTAATAGCGTGATTTCTGTCCATCAACAAAATTACAAATTGAATAAACTGTTTACACTTAGAGGGAAATCGTTTAAATGTAACCAAATATTTGTACAGGAAGGATCAATTAACGCTCGAAACGATTCGATAGAGACGACAACAACACAGAAATGTCAAATAATAATTAAAGAATGAATTATTCGTAAAATGTCAAACGTCATAAAGTCTTGGAACGTTGATATAAAAAAGCTTCATTATGAAAAGAAATAATATTGAGTAGGATAAAAAATAAGATCCTGCTGTCCTAAATAATCAAATACGGAGTGATAGAGAATCATTAGATCGCTGTAGCTGGCTGTAGCCAATAAGAATGCTATTAAATATTTTACGATGAAAAAAGTTTATTTTTTCCTGTTCTTTTTTTCTAGTCCGTATCTGTATCGCAGCTGGGAACTTACTAGAGTAATATACCGGGTCGCTTGGAATCGATTAAACAAGTAAGCAATCATTATGTCCATAGGAGAGAACGGGGGAGTGCTCTATCAAAAACTGCGGGAGGCTCTCACGCACAACAAATTGATGTAAGGGACAGAAATTATAATTTATCTCTTTCTAATATTAATAACGTGCTGCAGTTTTGTGTGATTTGTTTTGAGTGAGGTTTTGGATTACTGTCAAATCAAACGGAAGATATTTTGATTTGGCAGTATAATAAATAGACTTTCAAATATACTGTAGTTTTAAAAAAACTCAGCAAAACTAAAGCTGGTGAAAGTGTTCTTTTAAAATTTAACTAAATTCAATCCTAATATGGGTCCAAATAATGGTGGAAGTCTTTTGCATAAGAGCATTTAGAAGCTCCATCGATTAATGCTTCACCTCTTCCATTAACTTGAACCGGGTTTCTTTCAAGGCAAACTTGATCTTAGAGAACAGGAAGAAGTCTCAGGTTGTTAAATCAGGTGAGTACGAAACGTGTTCGAGCAATTGAGAGCCTCTAGTCTAGTAGCTGAATAACGCTCAACAGACAGCGCGTTGTCCTGATGATAGATCCACGACTGCTGCATTTTTCATTCTTGGAAATGCAGTATAATCGAAAATGATGATGTATTCTATCAATTCAGAGTCATCACCTCTCAAGAAAATCCGAGCAGATATGTTTTGACTTTTTGATCGGTCAAAACTTTTGGGACACAAACTTTTTACATGTTCAATTCATCATGTAACATTTTTCTGAGAGGTTTTTTATTGGTGTTTATTGTCAGAGCGATTTTCTGAATGCTTCTGATATCCTTGCCAACAATTTCATGGACTTTGGCTACTGTCGAAATCGGTTTTAGACTACCAAAAAAGACTCTCCTCAATAGGAGAGCTCAATAAAGTATTGTTGGTCTGGCTCCCTGGCCATTCTGGCGTGGAAGAAAACGAGAAGACAGACTCTCTTGCAAGGGAGGGTGCCGCACGTGTTTCTATCGGTTCAGAAACTACTATTGGCATCGCGATAAGTTTTGCCGAACAAACACTATATGCCTGGACAGCAAGAAGAGCTTCATACTTCTGGGGGTCTATTCTGTAACATATGAGAGTGCTCGTGCACGACAACTCATCGATATGAGTTCTCTCTCACTCATCATCACTCACATGGACCATAAAAACCCTATTCACGACTATTCGACTCGTCTACTACATTTTGTCCAGCGTTACCAAGTGACTCGACTATCTTTGAACTATTATTAGTTCTAATGTCCTGTTAGTAGGTTTAAATTTGAAAATATAAACTCTGATATAAGCACAACCACCGTCTGATTCAGCATAAATGATGTTATTACTAATAATAAATAGCTTATTAGATATTTAGATGTATAGTGAAATAGAGTAATGAGTGTGAGGCACAAAAAACAATATTAATAAACTTTATTTAGGCGAAAATGTTTAATAAAATTAAAATCAGACAAAACCATGAAAGGATCATGACGTTGGAAATATAGGCGAGGTATGTTATTTACAGCTTGTTCGTCGGCATCTCCAGCATTTGCATCACCAATCGTCATGATCCATTTTAAAAACAATAAATAAACTCCAATAACCAAACAATTCAACTCCAAAAACTGTGCGATTAAACTACAAAAACTAAACAATTCAACTATAAAAACTAAACAATTAGACTCCAAAAACTAAACAATTGAACTTCAATAACTGAACAATTAAACTGCAAAAACTAAACAATTATACTCCAAAAACTAAAAATGCATTTAATATTGAGTCATTGTTTTAGGGACTAAAAAGTAAATAGGCACATGATATGTCGGGTGATTACATTACAATCCTCATTTATCTATCTAATTCTATGACCAAAGACAATGTGCGCAAGTCCACTCTCGAAATCTAACAACTCTCTTGGTTTTACCTAGTAGAGTACCCGTATAGGAGTGTATGAGCATTCTATTATCTTTCCTGAATAGGAAGCCCGACCAGGGTCCTTACTGTTCGCATTACCACCGTACATAGGTACTCTTCATCGGCGGTTTCATATCGCCCATAAAGACATTCCGAAAGGCGGTCGCTGAAACACACGTGCACCGTATATACAGGGGTCGCATGATTTAAGTAAACATTTAGTGTTTAGTACGGAGGCTAATAGATGTTGTTTTGCTATGAAGTTATTGGAATTATCTACACCCAGGTCCCAGGATATGTGGTTTAATTTATGACCTATACCTTTTTGTGGTACTCTGTGATGTTGTTCAAATTAAGCTTAGATCATCATCAAATAAATTTAAACTGCTATTCAAATGAATTGAAATTTCGAATGTCGATTGTCCCAGCTGATTTGTGTACAAAGGAACAACCAATAATTAAATTTTAAATGTTGAAAACGACAACAGTAATATCAATTTAAAACGGAATGTACTTAAGCTCCGTTTGAATTATAACATTTTAAGCTGGTATTGTTCTCTTAATTTCTAAACTTTCGGTGACTATGCTTTTATTCGGTTTTAGAGTTATGGGGTATGCCTTTTAAATGGAATGAGCGAAAATACACAATGTACCTAAGCAAAGAATAGGATGCGATAGAAATTCGTTAGTATTTAGCGAATATATTCTTCGAACAAGGAACGGTTTTAGCTTTTACATTGTAAATTTAATTTATTGGTGGAACTTTTAAAGAGAATCACAATAACTAAATTCTTTGTCTATATTATTAATTACCTATTTCAAGTTTTTGTGGAAGTTTACATAATATACAAGGTCTGGTAATCAAATAAAATCCTAGAGGAGTAGGGGTGAACTAATTAATTGTATTCCAGTGCGAAGACAAGTGTTTGGTGCAGTAGTAGTATTTTGTTTTCTATAGAGAATAGAATTTCCTTTTTTTGTCAATGGGCTCATTTACATTTTTTTTTATTTTACCATTAGGAAGAGCACATAATTTTGTGTCTCGGTGCAAAAAATTGGACGTCAGCGAGACTCCTAAGTCGCCTAAAAAAAATTATAAACATTAAACAGCGCTCCTCTACGAATTTCAAGCGCGACGTCATCGCATATGAAATATCTCGTTGAGAGAGCGGATACCGCGACGATCGGTTTTCGGTTAGATGACTACTTAGCTAGTAACAGTATTTTGCATGCTTATATGCTTATTATTTTTTATTATACGTTTTAGCAAACTCTAAACAGTGTTATGTTTGTGAAATAATTTAAACTATTCGACACAATGGACCAGAACCAGAGTAAAAAAGCCATAAATATTGTGCAGTTCCAGAATGTAAAAGTACTACGATTAAACACCCAACAAAACATTTATTCCTATTAATAAGGATGCAAAAAAACGGAAGCAATAGCAGAAAAGTATAAAAAGACTCAAAGCATTCACTGATAAGTCAACATACTTTGTTTGTGTATTTTTAGGATTTCATTTTTCTTCAATCAGAATCGTTATAAATTACCTTATAAAATACGTTGTGAATCCATATTGATAGGGTTATTGAAAACCACACACTTGTATTAATCTAAATTTTCTAAAATGCGTCGTGTTATTAATGTTCAAAATTATTGAATAAAATAATGGGTCAGTTCTTCACAAATTAAATTTAAAAAAAAAATTATTTTATTTGATTCAAAGTCCGGATCAGCTCTAACAAATATCGCTTTTTTTACCAGTGAGGTGCATGTGCATTTGAATCGGATGTAAACATTTGGAACTAATATTACCTGCTTCATCAAAATAAGTTTTTCTTGTTCTTTTAAACATTGGTGATTTAATTTCCACTACACATTCATCATAAATAGCATTTGGAGAAGCTCATTTAATTGGGCAGTCTGCAGTTAAAAAAATTGCAGTTTTTTACTGAGTAACCTATGGCGTTATCTCCGTAACTTTGTCCACCAGATCAGGAGTAAAATAAAACATCTGGAATCACCCTGTATATCATTTGAGAGAGCATGTATATATGAAAATATTGACATTTTTAATCATTCAGGCCGGAAAACAGTCAGAAACGATGTGTCACATAGTATAAAATTATAATTTAATAAACTCGTGTTTTTTATTTAAAAACTTCATAATCATTAGCAAGTCCACTTCTGGAAGATTTAATGAGTCTGCTTTTTTTAAATTACGTCCACACATTTCATTTTATTCACACAAAATTTTGAAGGTAATTCAAAACACGCGAGGCACGTTACAGTCAGAAGAGTAATGTTAGTGCACATTAACTTTCATATGCGGTGACGTCACAGTCATAGTCTTCGCCCCGCTCTCGGTATGCTTTTTTAATTGGTTGTATCAGGAGAACGACATATTCTATTGACATGAAATTTTCAGAATCATATTTTTATCCCTAGTACTTTGTTTTACGACAGTTAAAAATGATTTAAAAATTTTAGTAAACGAGCCCATTAAGTTGTTGAAAGATGCCTGCGGTCAGAATTCTCCATCTTATGCGATTGTTTTCGAATGCTGTAAATAGTTTTTTGAAGGTCGAGAGATTACCAAAGATGACCTACGTCCACCAGTCTCTGTTTCAACTCAATAAACAGTTAAGTAGCCAAGGTTAGGTTAGGTGTGTGGTGAGTGGGTCTATAAGGCCCTCCACTGCGAGAGTCTATTGTGGCAATACTTTATTGAGCTCTCCTATTGAGGAGAGTCTTTTTTGGCAGTCTAAAACCAATTTCGACGTTACACGGTGAGATCTAAGTGCTTTTGTGTGCTAGACTACTAGTGTAAATCTACTCTGTCTAACTACTTTTGAGATTCGTTAGTCTTGGAAATGAATAAAGTCAATAAAGTAGTATGACAGACTTGAGGGTTCATAGTTTTTTAATATGTATTGTATTTTATACGTTTGATGGTGAACTAAAATTTGCCCTCGGTCATTTAAGAATATAAAATAAAAACAATAGTACGTGGGTTTTAATACTCTAAGACCGCTCTACCTACACTCGAAAGGTGTGTCAATAATAAACACAAAAAGATTCCCGTTTTATCGATAAGACATGTCCTTGCATACAACATCAGTTATATACAAGTGCATAAAGAAACAGATTAATATTTCGTGATAACGCGTATTGTCAGAATTTCAAAGTACAACGGTATCATTTCGAAATCTAAATTAAGTGCACCTCTTTTCATTTTATAATGGAACCTAAAATAAAATCATAAAATCGTGGGATGGAGATTTAAAAAAAAAAGTTTTATTGAAAATATTATCGGTAGTTTCACTGACCAGCCGTGAGGGGATAAATAAAAGAATAAAAAAACTGCAAGCCACAGCAGCTTTAATATGAAATTAAGACAAGAGTGTAGGGTACTCATGGGGTACTTGGCATATACTTTCTATTTGAATATAAATGATATAATTCCAGTGAATGTATACCATTTTGCTATGGGTATGGTAATTTTTACCACTCAGCATTATTTTAAATACATCACTCTATATTTTTTAATACATCTAAAAGTCAAATACCAGTGTGGTTTAAACAGAGCTGGCTGGTATCTCAATTGCCACAAAAAACTAGCCAGAAAAGGAATTTCTGGCAAAAACATAACAATCTGCACTGATAGTAGACAAGCCCTATTAGCCTTGAACAAACAACGTGTTATATCGGGGCTAGTACTAGAGTGCCACCAAGATTTAGCTAACGCCTCGACAGATAACAATACTATCCTAAGGTGGGTTAAAGGGCACGACAGGAGTAAAGGAAATCGCATTGCCGATTCTTTAGCCAGGAAAGCGGCTGGTCTAAAAATTTCAGGACCCAGTGATACCTACGTCCTCACGACTACGACAATTGCGGAACTAGCCAAACGTTACACCCATGCTCAATTCCTTAAAAGATGGGATGGAACCAAAAGATGCAGTCTAGCCAGGATTACCCTGGGCGACCCTGGGAAGCTGGCTCCGGAGAAATATTTGGCGATGACCAGGAAAACCTACGTTCAACAGTAGGATTTCTGACTGGCCACTGTGTACTAAGTAGACACCTCCATACTATGGGGCTAGTGGACACACCTCTATGCAGGATGTATGAGCAGGAAGATGAAACTGTCAGGCATGTCTTATGCGAATGTCCGGAGTTATCGTCAATAAGAGTGTGTGTGTTCGATGAGTCTTGGCCTACACCTGGAGATGTCTCCTAGTGACCTATCCACCTTCCTGGGAAGGACAGGATGGACGATGACCTAGGAGGACAACTCCTCGAGAGGATGTACAATGGGTCACACGTGGCCTAAGTGCTGTGAGCCTACACTCACCCTCCCTACTCTACAGATACAGATACAGAAGTCCATTTCTTTTCCTTTCCAAAAATGTATACAGTATCTTATATTTTTAAGGGAACATTAAATTTTTTATAAAATAAAACATTTCAACAGCTTGGAAACGTTATAACTCTATCAAAGTATACATTTTCGATAAATAAATTCGACTATTTTGATTGTTATACTTCATATTAATAACATTTCGACGTTTGTTAATGTCAGTATATTTGTTTCAAGGTCACCTTTCTGTAAAAAATTAACAGAAGTAAGTTTCATACGAAAATTCCACACATGTGATTTTTAACCAATCAGAACGTGTATTTCTGACAGATCACCATCGCAACGGATGAATATTGGCGGAAATTTTTTCCTGGTGGGTACCCAACATCGAATTATACTGGAAATTTTTTTGACGATTATAACGACAGAATGTTATTTTTGACAATCTTATTTTTATTTGTTCACATGATAATTTTGATTCATTTCAACTACAAGCTTATATGTTTTCTAAATTCTTTGGACCATTATGATTAATGTTTATATTAAAATCGCAATTATTACATCACCATGGCAGGTTGATTGGAAGTTGCTTGTTCTTGATTTAGAGATTCTTGGATTGTCTTTGCATTTGGTGTGAAATTTTGTGATGTCTTTTAGTCAAAACAATACGTTTCAATAATATAAATAATAAATTCCCTTGAAGCTAATTCCAATAAATCATGAATCGTTTTATAAATAAGAAATAGGAAGGTGGCACGTACGAAGTCAAGTTCAGAGCGTGAAATAAACATAAACAGTATTATTTATATTTACTAATGATGAACTTGACTCGTCGTATAAATATGTTAACGATAGTGTTTTAGGATTCATTCTATGCATTCCATTCTAATTATTCTATTCATTATTATTACAATTACTATAGATGTTCAATTACTATTAATATTAGTGTTAGTAATAAGTAGTTTGATGTATACTAGTAAAGTAAAGTAATAAACAGAACATGTCCCAGTGCTACAAGTAGTTGTTTTATTCCTGTAAGATGACATACCGAGTGACCAGCAACACCACCTATTCAGAGGCCCTTCCACACCTATAATTTACCAAGTATCCATAGTAGGATATATTCATTACAATTTTCTTACCAAAAACCACACGAGGTCAAATTAAATCCGGAAATTTTTTCTCGCTCATGAATATTTTTAGAAAATTATCCCTCGTCTTTTGACCTCTAGTGCTATTACTAGTGAAAATTTTAGACAAAAAATTGCTCAATAATTCCTGGTTTCATTTCCGAGTGGGACAACCTGTATTTCGTGATATGTTTGACTTATTACTTTGAAAATTGACAAGTGTTACCACCTAAAAATTATCCGTAACGCCTACGTTATCAAAAGTATCCACCATTTTTATTATTATAAAGGCCTTTCTCAACGTACATCTGTAATTTTTTTCCACCATAGATATGTTTATTCAATATTTGAAGCATCCTGTTTTTCTTTTCGAAGAAATAAAAGAGATAATTAAATAGATGACTCGGTAAACTGTTGAAAAAGCATTGTTGTTACTACTTGAAAAAAAAATAATACACAAGAAGTAATATCTATAACCACAGGTGGTAGTTTATATTCAAGACGGATAAACGTATCATTCGTCTTTTCGATATTAACGTCGATGAGATGAGACGCACTGCACTTCTACACGATTGGATTTGATTAAAAGACTGGAAGAAAGATATTTGCACCCCCTGGGGTTTCAGACAATTTAACTGATTCGTATGTCGACAGTAATAACAGAGAATATCAAGTGAAGTAAACGATAGTCTATCGATCGATGTAAAAAAACGAAACTAAAGATGCATGTACATACGAGGATGTATTGATATCTAGTTAGCCTACACCAGTTCCATGCATATACAAAATATTGCGTTACCATAGCAACGAACAATACCTCATTAGAAGTGTCAGTGTGAAGCTGGACGTCAAGAAAGTAAACCAGAGCTACGTAATAAATTAAAAGATGTCCACCGAAATTGTGGAAATCGAAAAATTGGAGTATCGAGCCATCATCAAGTACCTGTATTCAAAAGGATTAACAGGTAAGTAGATATACGAAGATATGCTTAATACCCTTGGTGATCAATAGATCAATGAATGTCCTTCGTCCTCTCTAAGCCCTAAGAAGTTTCGTGTCCAAAAATCTGCTGGAAAAGTTCTTGCTTCAGTTTTTTGGGATTGTAATGGAGTAATAATGATTGATTTTTTGGATAAGGGTAGAACAATAACCGGAGATTACTATTCCTGACCACTCTACGGGAAAAAATTGAAGAGAAAAGACGCGGAAAGCTATCCAAAGGTGTTTTGTTTTTGCAAGACAACGCCCCTGCACACAAATCTCATGTTGCCATGCAAAAAATTCGTGATTTAGGGTTTGAATTACTAGAACACCCCCCTTATTCACCAGATTTGGCTCCGTCCGACTATCAATTCTTACCTCAACTAAAAAAAAAGTTTTAAAAGGTCGTAAATTTTCTTCCAACGAGGAGGTAATTAAAGCTGTGGAGGTCTGGTTTGCAGAGCAAGAAGAAATATTTTTTTTGAAAGGTCTAGAGACGTTGCAGGTTCGCTGTAATAAATGTATCCAATTAAGAAGAGAATATTTTGCAATTGAAATTTTGTTTGGTTCTATAGTAGGCTAAGAAGTTTTCAATATACATATACAGTGCTATTCAAAAGTCCCCTCCCCCCCTCGTATCTTTTGAACGGCTACACTTACATTAATAAAATTTGGAGGGTGAAAATAAACTGTTGTAAACTTCTCTACGAATGGTAACAGGTGACGTATTAGTAATAGATGACGTCACAGTGCCACTCTGGCCAATAATTTTAAATAGGACCTTATGGCAAGTGATATCTTGTTTGAAAAGCATTGACATTGGCTACATAGCCATATTAATTTTGTTTGGGTTTAAACTAATTTTGACGGATAAATTAAATAAACAGGTAGTGTTCAAGATGCCAAACGATCTGGTCGACCAACATTTAGTGATGATAAAAAAATTTATATAGTTGCTGAAATGGTATAGTAAACCCTACTTCCTCTTCAACTAAAGTTGCGTCTATCTGTGAAGTAAGTAAAAGTACAGTACCGAGAGTGTTGGCTGAAAATAAATTTCATCCATACAAGTTAAAAATGGTGCACCACCTTTCGGATGACGACCCCGACAGAAGACTCGAATTCTGTGAATGTATGACAAATAAAATTAGTCAAAACCCACCCACATTACACAAAAACAATTTGTTTTAGTGACGAAAGTACTTTTTGCCTCAATGGAAATGTGAATACACAAAATGTAAAGTATTGGAGTGACACAAATCCTCACACCTCTCGTGAACAGCATACCCAATTTCCAGAAAAAGTCGATGTTTGGGCAGGTATTTTGGGAAACCACATAGTTGGTCCTGTTTTCCTAAATTCAAATTTAAGCGGTGAAGTGTATCTGGAGATGTTACAAAATTCAATTGAACCGTTAATTCTTGAAATACTGGAAGATAATCCAGATGAATTCGGCCATCTGGAAATAACATTTCAACAAGATGGTGCTCCTGCACATTACTATGGTGCAGTAAGACGTTACCTGGATGAAGAATATCGAGGTAGATGGATCGGCTGGCGAGGTCCTATAGAATGGCCACCTCGGTCACCAGATCTGACACCATTAGATTTTTTTCTATGGGGGTTCTTGAGTTCCAAGGCTTATACTACGGCACCAGATAGCATTGGCGTTTTGAAAGAAAGAATTATTGAAGAATGCAATGCAATTTCAGCTGACACATTCGAACAAGTACGACAAGAGTTTACTAATAGGATGTATTACTGTCAGGAAGTAGACGGAGCACATTTCGAACACTTGCTATAATAATCCATTGTTAATATTTGATTAATTAAATTTAAAAAAATAATTTCAATAATTTTGGTATTTATTTAATTTATCCGTCAAAATTAGTTTAAACCCAAACAAAATTGATATGGCTATGTAGCCAATGTCAATGCCTTTCAAACAAGATATCACTTGCAATAAGGTCCTATTTAAAATTATTGGCCAGAGTGGCACTCTGACGTCATCTATTACTATCACGTCACCTGTTACCATTCGTAGAGTAGTTTACAACACTTTATTTTCACCCTTCAAATTTTATAAATGTAAGTGTAGCCGTTTAAAAGATACGAGGGGGGGAGGGGACTTTTGAATAGCACTGTATATGTACAACGTTATCTTGTAGTGTGAAATTGCGTTTAATATAACCAACTGCTATACAAACATCTATTGAATTATAGGGTGTAGATTATACAGATTAGCCATTATGGTTTCGGCATAAGGTGATGGTTTACGGTATAGATCAGAGAGATAGTATCACGTACATTCTGTTTCCAGCACTAGATTATGCCATAAACAAAATGTACATGTTCCTGGATGTATGCCAATAATCATAGCCGTAATAATAAGCGGTTAAATCCTTTAATTTCTTATTTTTCGGAATTAGAATGACTAAGTTTATTATTAACAATCTAAAGAAGAGGATTTTAAGAAATAAACATTGAAAATTCCATACAAACGTCCTTAGAACCTCTTGAGGTACTGAAGGAGGGTCGAGAACTGAAAATCCTGACATATCACAACAGATTCAGGTGGAGTTGTGTTCCAGGATACTTTGGGTGAGAAGACAGATCACTAGAATCCCAGAGATAATGGTAAAGGAAATGAAAAAGAGTGGAAAACTAAAATTTTTGTCAGATCGCTACATACTCAAATTGATTCAAGTTTAAAGATACTTGAGGTTTGAAGACAATGTAAAGCATTTAGAACCCTGAAGATAACACTTAGAAGAAGAGTACACTACTGGAAGTCCTGATGGATCACAACATACTCAAGACAATGCACGTCTTCATTAGAATATACTAGAGCCACAATGATAACAGTAAAGTTATTGAATGAAATTCGTGAACTGAAAATCCTGGTAGATCGCATCTGACTCAAGTCGATTCAGTTTATAGGAAAATTTGATATTAAATGCAAGGCTGGTAATAAAATTAGCTAAATGAGGGTGCGTATGGTTAAAGCAAATTAGCATTTGGTAACACAAAACACGAAGAAATTCTTAGGTGAAGAAGGATTAGACCTTAAATTTTTGCTACTATTTGAGCATCTTCGGAGATGATAGATTAGGTTAGGTTCTATGTGAGTGGGGCCTTCTCGCCACCTCCACTGCAACCTTGGTTAGTTCTATTGTGGCTCACCCCTTGGGATAACAATTGACCCCACAAGCCTGTGCTTCTGACGAAGTCCATGGTTGTATTTGGTGACACTTTTTTGAAGTCGTACTAAAACCGAATATATTATACCTTACCCTGCCTAAAGCTCGGCATGAGCCTATATGTGCTCCGCAGAACTGAAAGTCCGAGGTCTGAACCAGTCTCATCTTCTTTAGACGGTAATTTAGTCGGCAGAGTCCTGGGAGCAGTCTCGACAGAATACGTAGGTTTGTTCTACTCCATTCCAGAATCTGCTTATTTTTTGTACTCGAAGGGTAGTACGCCTTCGAGTGAGAGACGGGGCTGGTAAATTGCGCACAGCGGTCAGTTTGTAGCCAGGTATACCCAAAATGTTTCTTTTTCATAGGTAAATTGCGCACAAGTGGGTCTAGGTAAATGGCATACAACTTTTTACCGATTCCACGAATTTTAAAAGTTACCAGAGATTCAAATGATTATCCCCTAATGACTTAACGATAACGATTTGAGGCGTAGGTACATAGATCAGTTTAGTTTTTGCATTTACACTTCGATCAACCGGGTTTGGGCCAGGGTTTTCTTGTTCTTTTTTTAATTTTCCATTTCTTATTTTCTGATATTTTTATGGACTAAGGATGCAATTTGACCGCTGTGAGCAATTGAGCAATTTACCTATACAGAGACTTAATCCCCTGACTGAAACTACCTGACGAACCGTTTTCAAATTTGGGAAAATTCTTGACCACTGTGCGCAATTTACCTACGTTCGTGAGAGAGCCCCGGTATGTCTGCCCATCACGTGTAGATTTTTCTCTCCGCCCAATGATAACGACCTACTGGTAAAAATTCGCAAAATGGCCAAGGATGGATTTTTTATTAAAAATTTGAATTATTTTCGATGAAATTGTATCAGGTTTCACCTTGTACAAATGGGTTCATTAGCATTGGACAAAAAGTCGTTACGATACCAAAAAACACTTAACCCGTCTTATAGACTAACGGTGACAATCAGAAAATAACCCATTGAGTTTTTTAGTACCTATCGAGTTGAGTGTAACATTTCCTGGGAAAGAACATGGGTGGCGCATTATATGCAATAAACTAATTCTTCATTCCGACAGCGTTAAGTTGACAAGTCAATTGATGAGTCATTATGTCGGGGTGTTAAAGATGGATATCGAGCTTTTGGAAACACAAAAGTGATACGGAATGATACGACGTGAATAAACAAAGAAGAAACTACATTTACATAAAGTATATTATACGAAAATGGTGTTTAGTACCAGCTATTGAATTTAAATTTTTGATTGTTGTCGATGATTTACGTGACCATAATTGGCAATTTGAGCGATGGTCTGTTTAAATTTTTAAAATGAGTCAAATGAATGTTGTTAAATGGTATTTTCCTATTAATTGGATATACAGATTGCGAAGAGTCTTTTCGAGCCATACGATTTACACAAGTACCCAAGGAAAATATGAGCAAAGCTACTTGAAAGAGAGAGAATAATAATTGTGTGCAGTCAGCGTTGGGTGTGTGTTCAGTTCCAGCTACCAATCTGGTATGAAAGCAGCGTTGCCAGCTTAGAATGTTTGGTACTTTCTAAGGAATGAATAACTTATTTTGCATTTGACTTTTAATACGGGATAAAGCCGTATTTAGTGGAAGAAATTCGAGATTGGTAATATTATTGACTTTTGAAAAATAAGTGAGATCAACACAGATAAGAATAAAATAATATAGTTCAAGAAAATAAATGGACAAATTACAATCTGCAATAAATAAAATCTATACACTGCTTTCGATTTAACACTGTTGCCGACAAAAATTGGGAATAACTTTTACAGATAAGTACATTTGGCAACAGTGGTTAAAATGGAGGGCACTGAACACACGCCCATCGCTGACTGCACACAATTATTCTTCTCTCTCTTTCAAGTAGTTTTTCTCATATTTTCCTTGTCGTGTGTCACGAATAGACTTTTCTCAATCTGTATATGTTTTGGGATAATTCTCTTTACGTAGAAAGATTGGCGAGAATTCCCGTCTTCTTAGAATTCCCGCTAGTCATTTCCTTCACATAACATTCTACTAAATTTTCATATTAAAAGCTCAAGCCTGGCATACCGATAGCTACATTAGTAAATTCTTCAGCTTAATTCTGTTGATTTAATAAAGAACAGATTTTTGTGACGAATGACTTGGAAAGGAATGCGGTATGTGATACATTTTAGGGCGAAGCAAAAAAATTTCACGAACGTTCTGGTTGGAAAATGAGTCACAACAGATACAATATTTAGTTCGATTTTGAAATATTTCGTGTAATAATGGTGTTAAGTAGCAAAAAGAGAGGCAGATACATTCTTTTTTCCACTACTAGCTGTGAAGTTGACAATTATTGCTTCTTCTAGCCAACTGAAAAGTTGAATTTCTCAATTAACCTAGGTCAATAATGGACAAATTCAAATATTTTGAGAATTGAGGGATAGTACTTCAACAAAAACGTGTGCAACATAATTTTGTATACCCGGGAGATTGTCTTTAATATTTTTGCTGCTTGAAATTACCTATCAAGATAAAATTATTCGAATAAAAATCAGTTTAAAATTCGCGCTCAACCAAAAATGACTGATGACAAACGAGTACGTTCATAATATATCGAAAACTGACAGTGTACTTGTCAGTCAGGCGACGGGGTAAACGCTTCTCGTGGTGCGTTTGTGAATTATTTCCAATTTTTGTCTTAAATTTGGCTAGTAGTGGAAAAAATTGTCTATACACCATGATGTTGCCACAAGACGGTATGATGAAAAAGTATAACTTTTCAAAGAAATTCGTTACGGAATTGAGCAACAAGAAAGAATGGGATCCAAATACTATCACCAGACTTGGAAAGAATGCCATTCAATGGTACACAGACGGCTCAAAGGCAATAGAAGGAACTGGGATAGGAGTGTTCGCGCCAGGAACCAAACACTCTGAAAGCTTGAGAAAAACCCCAAGTATCTTTCAAGCGGGAATTCACGCCATCTGAAAGTGCGCCCAATTCAATATTGATAAAGGATACAGAAGACAAAGGATTATCATGTCGGATAATCAAGCAGCCATTAAAACACTGAGCTCTTGTGTAATCAGTTCCAAAATGGTGTGGGAATGCCTAGACAAACACAATGAACTAGGCGAGCACAATATAGTCATCTTACTATGGATTACAGGACACACTGGAATAGAAGGAAATGAAGTAGCAGATGAACTAGCAAAGAGGGGAACTGAAATACCTTTCTGGGGGCCTAAACCCTTTTGCGGAATCAGCCCCAATGTAATATTGGAAGAAATAAGTAAAACCGAGGAAAATAGATCTGACCATTGGAAAGATCTAGTAGGGCTTATACAATCAAAGACTCTTCTGGGTGACTACAACCTGTTGAGATCAAAAGAATGCATAAGTCAAAGTAAAACTGCGCTAACAGTTTTAACAGAAAGAAGAAGCCTCCATCCACATACTTTCCAACTGCACAGCACTTCAGAATCCTAGAGCACAGCACCTAGGTGATTACTGGATAGAAGAGAAACATTTGCCTAAGTTGAAGCCTGCAGGAATCCTAATATTCCTCCGGGAAATAGGACTAAAGGAACTACTAGTTTCTGAGACTCTCCTCAGAAACTGAGTAGAAGTAAGGGGGCACAATAGATCTTTTCGGTCTCAGTGAATGTCACCCCAAAATACACACATACATGATGTTGAAGACATTTATAAACCTCGCACGTTATTCCGCTCGGGGCAAAGCCCCTCGCGAATTGGTGATCGGTCAATAATAATAGTCTTCACCACCTTTGTGTATAATATATCAGTTCCAATGTTATATTGGAAAAAACAGACAACGCCGAAAAGAAAAGAAGATCAGACCTTTATAAACTATCCAAATGGGAACAAAGCCAAAGTAAGACTCTAAGCTCTAAGAGTTTTGGCAGGATGGAATCGACTGCCTATAGTTAGCTGTTATGGTTGGTGCGTTATTTCCTGCCTGAACTATACCACTTCACTTGGAAAGTTGTCCTTATACCCTTAGCTATGATTCAACTAGCTATCATTCGTTCTAGCCCTCCAATTCCAGCTTCTATTCAGCTAACTCTTCCTTGGATTCTTTTGGCGTCACCTTATTTAAAAAAATGTGTAATAGGACTTCCATCGCAATTGTTGTAGTGGTTTTTATGGTCCCCGTAATACTTAGGCAAGCAAGCTTATCACTTTCATTTCATTATTCATCACACTCCGGATCCGTATCCAAAAACCCTTTTGTATAGACATTTGAAAGAACTATTTTACTTGGAAATAAATCCATAATCGAAAGGATTTCCAATATATAAGCCGTTAGAGAATTTTTGGGGAAAATTAAAACGGCACATCCCTAAAAAAATAAATGAAAAATTGAGATTAGTGTCGACCGTCCTATATAATTCCTTCAACTATTCTTGGTATTAATGACCCATGAAGATGATAAACGTAAAAGGTTTACACTTAAAAGACTAGTTTTTAGTACTGATTTAACCATAACATGAGTGGAGGTATTTGAGGTTTTTATTGCTAGATAACCAAAATTTTACGGCGAATAAAAACTTTGTTATCACACCAACCAAAATTAGATTAAAGTTTAAGTAAACTACAGAAAAAACATTCAAACAATCTGATTGTTGCAGAGTGAAAGAAAAAGAAGAAAGGATATTTTTCTGTGGATGCTTATACTTGTCTGTCGTTTTTCAATAACAGGACGGTTTTAGAAATATATGCAAGTCGATAGAAAATTTTGAAATTCTGGAAAAGATTTCTTATTCATTTCCTTCTCACAGTTGTTAGTGTTCTACTTGAGTAGTTGAATACATTTGTTTATAGGAAGTTAATTTATATTTTGAAAATATCAATATTTTGCAGAATACACTTTAAAATTGATTTATTTGGCAATATTTCTAATGAATCATTATTCACTGCCTCAACCAGTTCTGGAGGTGTCCCGGAAATGGAAAATTTATCATCACATTTTCCTTTAGAGAACACCAGAAATTTCCATAGTAACCCAAGTAATTTTAATACGATTTTCAAAGCATCATTTGTGAATAATAGTTATTATCCAAAAATTGGAAAATAGTACATTATTTACCCAGTAGGGAAAGTCTAACATTCCTGGATGACTGTGGGGATCAGAAGATTAGCAACACAGTTCTGGAATGTGGCTTATCCTACGAGGTAAACATTTTTCCGCAAATCGCTTAAAATGAGAGATATTTATTAATTTTGAAAAAATCGCAAATAATTTTTTCTGCAGCCGTTCCGAAAATAGAACTTTCGGTATGATTTTTTAAATCGAAAATTTTTTGACAATTCCAAAAACCAATCAAATTTCCTCATTTTATATCATATGAACAATCTCAGCCAATCATGTCAACATTACACTGAAAACAGACCATGGGCAATTTTCACGTTGGTTGCTATGGATACATATTGATTTATTTCGATTTTGAAGTTTCGAATATTTAATATTTCGAAATGTCACGATTTGGTTGTAATACTGAAACAAAAAAATTTTCTATCCGACTAACCCTCGGACATTGATAAATGCTCAAAAATTTTATGACAATTTTTTCAAGCTTGTTGCTTGTAGGCAACAGACCTCCGCCTACGGCGTCGGTCTGTTTCCAAGCAACAAGCTTTCGAAATCTGTTATAAGATTTTTTCGAACAATTATCAATGCCCTTGGACTATTACTACTGAAAATGAAACTTTACACAAATCGTACCGAAAGTAGCTATTCTCGGAATACGTTCTTTACTTTCGGGACGATTTTCAATATCTATGTAGGCAGCCTTAGCAATGTCATTTACTGAATTTTTATTATGACATCGCTTGTCAAACATTATTTGTTGATAGTTCAACTGTATTTTCAATTTTCCGATCCAGAAATGGAAATCGACAACAAAAGTGACGAGGAAATAATTATTCCACATGAAATCAGTGAAGCTGCTAACTGTTATAATTTTACAATTAATGTACATAAGTAATATTTATAGTATCTAGTATCTAGAAAAAATATTGTACGTAACGCTACCCGAAAGTGATTTTACTGGACTCGCAGGCTTCCAGTACTCGCCTACGACTCGCGAAACTGTCTACTCATCCCGTAAAATATCACTTTTGGGACTTGGTACGTAAAGAATGTTTTCCACACTTTTCAATTGATTTTTAATTTTCCGTTCTCGAAAATTGTCCTCAACGTTTCTTCCTTACTGAACCACCTTCAACTATGTGTAAATATAGACCGTAATGTCACCATGTTGAAAGGATTAATAAGTGTCAACATTTTGAATAAAAAAAACAAACAAACATTGAGTAACAAATTAAAATAAAGATTTCAGCACAAGATGACCATCGTGATAAGGTATAAATAAAACAATTGTGAATTGCTTTGCGGAAGACATAAAATAATTTTAATTAAAGTAATTATCAACATTATTGTTTAAATATTTAAATTTTTTCATTGCTACAAATTCATGAGATCACCCTTTACAAATAAAAAAAAAACATACTTGACACATTTATTTTTTGTATATTATGTACAAAATTATTATTCTTAAAGTGGTTTATTTAAATCTTTATCGAATTTGACAGACCCATTTAAATTAAGCTTTTAGCACTTGAAAAAACAGATCAATTTTTGTGTAAACCGAAACCCAACATATTCCAGAACACTTCTTTCAAAAACATTCCTTATCCTGTATGCGTACAACTAACCCCCAGACAGTGAAAGATAAAGAAAAAGACCCATCTATACCATTGCGGCGTTTGTCTTTTATATGTGCCCTACGAAAATGATTTATCGAAAAACGTCAAGATAGAGTATCTGTTTATGAACAAATATTTTCGGTACATAATGGAAAAATACACCATTAACACAGCAGGGGAATTTCTCGGGCTGGGCGATGTCGAAACTAACCACTAATTTTGGCTGTATGCCCTCAAGCATTGTATTAACAAGTCTATTCTTCAGAAAAACTGATTTTATCTGTTCAATCTGTGTTTGGTGAGCACTTTGTTAAAATGAATGAAGTAGTGTTTATGATGATTTTTAATTTTACCATTTTATTTTGAGGTGACATTCACTGAGACTTAAAATATCTATCGAGCCTCCTTACTTCTACTTAGTACCTGAGGAGAGTCTCAGAAACTAGTAGTTCCTTTAGTCCTATTTCCCGGAGGAATTTTAGGATGTCTGAGGCTTCAACTTAGGTAAATGTTCCTCTTCTATCCAGTAGCTGTGCTCTAAGATTCTGAAGTGCTGTTCAGTTGGAAAGTATGTGGATGGAGGTTTCTTTATCAGGTGTCCATTCAGGCGACAATATCCCGTTAGGATCCCTGATGAAACTCTTAGCGCAGTTTTACTTTGACTTATGCATTCATTTGATCTCAACAGGTTGTAGTCACCCAGAAGAGTCTTTGATTGTATAAGCCCTACTAGATCTTTCAAATGGCCAGATCTTGTCTTTTTCTCGGCTTTACCTATTTCTTCCAATATTACATTGGTGCTGATTCCGCAAAAGGGTTCAGACCCCCCAGAAAGGTATTTCAGTTCATCTGCTACTTTATTTCCTTCTATTCCAGTGTGTCCTGGAATCTATAGTAAGGTGACTATATTGTTCTCGCCTAGTTCATTGAGTTTGTCTAGTAACGTCTGGTAATGGTATTTTGATCCCATTCCTTCTTGTTGCTTAATTCCGTAACGTAATTTTACCATAGACAGACATTAAAAAGAAGAGACATTTTCTCTGTATGATAGAACGTCCCCTTTTAAAAAAGATAAATTTAATTTGAAATAAGGTCAATATTGCAAAAGACAAAGAAATATTCATTCAAATTAGTCAAATTTTCCTTTGAAGGACCTTCGTCCTCCGAAACTAAAACACTTACCTATGCAAATACTTCATAGAGTGGTAGATGCTTTCCAATTTCAGTTCTAGCCTAGTAGTAGAGACAGTCATTTATTATCTTGGAATGGTTTGAGTGACCCATTGAAGTTGCTTATTTTAGTTTATATACTAAAATCTTTCTCTTGGATATTATTCAAATTAATATGAACATTGCAGTCACCGAGGATGATTTATTATAATGGCAAAAGATCCCCTTCTAGAAAATGTGTTGTTCAACCCTTTCAAAAACTTGCTACCAAACAAATTTCGATTAAGCAGCTTTGTATAATAGTCCAGTGAAATAAATACCATTATTATACGACTTGAATGGATTTTTATAAATGGAAAAATAAAATTTTTAAAATCTATTTTTTTTCTCTTATACTTTGTTATGTAATACACGAATTTAACTGTACTATGAAGTTGATTTCGATTAACTAACTTTCATTCATTAAAATGGCTCGACCCTGGTATTTTCATCGAAGTTTAAATTAGCATATTTTTCGAAGAGGTACCTAAAATGTCTACATTTACATTTCGGTGCATAATGTATGGAGTATGTTTTAGATAAGGCACACATTTCTCTAGAAAAGCAAAGAAACGATTACAGGATGTGGGTAAACACTACTACCCTCTGTATATGCTTTTCTCATCGACTGGTGATAGCTCGCGGTTGTCGAGCTACACAATATTACGCTTTATGAGGAAGTTTTGTTTATGTCAACTTTAGTGCATAAATTTTGCCAAAAAAACAACAAAGTTGACGCCTGTCAACAAATATTGAATGTCAAAATTAACTGTCATGTTTAGTTGTACCTAAACTGAATTTTGAAAGTTGCTGAGTTCACCAACAAGGGCAGTCATACAGGAAAACGTCAATGCTATACGTAAGCTGATCCAAGAAGATCCAAGAAAAAAAGAAAATACAGTCAACGCCTTCAAAAACTTAATTTTTCCACTACTAGCTGTGAAATTGACAATTGTCGCTTTTTCTAGCCAACTGGGAAGTTGACTTTCTCTATTAGAGGTTGATAATTTCTATTATTAACCTAGGTCAATAATAGACAAATTCGAATATGTTGAGAATTCAGGGATAGTTGTTAAAAAAAAAAAACTTGTGCAACATACTTTTATATATCCAGGAGATTGTCATATTTGCTGCTTGAAATTACCTACCAAAATAAAATTATTTGAATAAAAATGCCAGTAGTTTAAAATTCGCGCTCAACCAAAAAATGACTGATGACATAACGAGTACGTTCATAATATATCGTCAACTGACAGTGTACCGGGTGGTCCAATAAGCCGATCTCTCAGCTGTATATCAGAAACTATTCACGTTATACCTTTAGGAGAAAAAATTCCTCAGGAAAAGTGGACAAGAGAAATTGCTGGAAATTACTTTCAAGTTTCTAGGTTAACCGCTAGGGGGCGTAACCTGTGAAGAAAAATTTAAAAACCAGTTTTTTGTAAAATATGCCTAATTATACCCAGTGTTAAATAAGTAAACTGAAAAAAGGCCTGAATTTCCCACAAATTTGTTCAATTACTTTTTATTCTATTTTTCCAATTAAATGGTGGGGGAAAGTGGGAAAGTATTTGTGGATAAATACCTCTAACTTTGGTTTGAATCAACCGATTTTAACAAAATTAGTGTCAATAGAAAGAGTGTAAATGAATTAATCACATCTACTATGAAACAATGGCATTTATTTTTAATTGTCATAGGAAGAGGGTCCTTTAAAATAAAAAAAATTGAAATTTGTTTTCTTAAAAAATGTTTAATGGAAACACCTAATCATTGTGGATCATAATGGAACTGGATTAAATTCTCAACAAAACGGCGCAAACCGCATGTTGATAGCTTCTGTCGAACTCGAGATATAAATAACATTTATATTTTTATTTATATTTATATTTATATGACATTTGACTAAGTTTCTTGTTACATATCTGACGAGTATGGCACTGATGATGGCTTAACCGCCGAAAGCGCTTTGCAATTTTATAATAAAAATTTTACACAGAATACAAAAATGTTTTCTTGACTATAAATAAAAACGCATAAACATAAGTGAGTATATTATTGACACCCTGTATTATAACTCAAAATTAAATATGGGAAAGAAAGATCATATAGATATCTTGGTCATTAAAACTTGTTGTCCAATTATATGTTCAAATTGTTTTTCATCGTTTTCCACACAAATATGTAATCTAGCACGCTTTGACATATCTGTTGCTTAAATTTCAGCTGTTGATATACTATTTATAGCGTTTCTAACGCGCTGTTGCATGTTGTCCCGCGTTTTGTGAGTTTGGTACGCTAAATCCTTCAATCTTCCCCACAGAAGTCCAGACATGTTAAGTCTGGAGATCTAGCTGGCCCTGAAAATATACTTACCCTTCCAATCCATCCATTTCAATAACTTAAATTCAAATAATCTCTAGCTCTTCTGGAAAAGTGTGCAGGACACCCGCTATGCTGTAATATCATGCCTCATGTTTGTAAGGAAATATCTTCCAATAAAACAGACAACCAATTATCCAGAAAATCCAAATATGTATCGCCATTTGAAATTCCAAGAAATATGAACCTGCGATCTTCCCGTCAACTATACCACACCAAACATTAGGACTCTATCTATCTTGAAGCTGCACTTCCTCTAGCCAGTGCGGATTTTCTTCAGACCAATGATGCTTACTATTCAGATTAACACCACCCGCACTATTAAGCGTAGCCTCGTCTGCCCACAAAATTTTTGACATGCCCAAGCAGCAATTAAAGTAACTGTTACGTAATAAATCCTTTACAAGTTACTATCAACGTTATTGTTACCGTTGGCGCGACGTACTTAAACCGTATTTGTTACGTAATGATTCCCTAAGTGGGGAATAACAAAAACGTAACCTTAACGTTATTGTTACTTACGCCGTTACCACATTGTTACTTAACTAATACGTAACGACGTAGTTATAAATACGTCACACAAAGTTAAACTAACTTGACACAACATTTAGTGCTCCATTTTTCTGGTCTTCTTTCTCATTCTTACTAATATTAAGATATAGTTATGCCTTTCTTTTATTTCTAACATCCACCATTTATGTTATGTTGTAAAATGGAAATATATTTAGATATAGGTATAGACATTATTTGCTGATTATAAATCTTCACAAAACACGTAAGGTCTGCCGAAATTGATAAACGAGATCAAGTTTATTGTTAAATGTGACGGAAATATGAACAAAAAACTCATGCGCCGCTGAAAAACTGCAAATACGTGAAAAAAACTTAAATAAACATCGATTTAAAAAACACTAGAGAACAATTTTTCTGAATGAAAATAAAACCAATATGTTCATTTCAGACTAAAACGTGTATATTCAAAAAAAAATTCTACAATCTGCCCAAACAATGTTTTAATCAATAAATTTGTCATGGGAAGTTATTGATCTGAAAAATTTTATTCAATAAATATGGCCACCTTCATCATTTTAAACTATGTAGTCAAATATACTTTGAAAATCGACGTTCAGGTTTTCCTAACTTCAAAGTAAGTAACAACGACTAAAATCAATGCCCTCAAAGTACCTAACCGTTCCTATAGTTCCTTTAATGGTAAATAGTAACTGTTAATACACTGAGGCGGTCTTTTTAATTTTATAAGCGGCTTTATATATAATACAAATTTAAACAAGGTAGATTATTGGATGAAAATAACCAATATATTGAAAATAAAAATAATCTTTATTCAAATATAAAAACATAAAATTTTAGTATTTTAAGTGATTGATTTTCCTTATTGATACGGGTGTCAGATTTCGGATTTGCAGCGACAGCCAGCCAGCAATGACAAGGTCGAGCCGACCTCCTAAAGCTAGGTCCGCATGATTGCGAATTATTTTTCGAGAAATCGTTTCCCATTGGTGGTAGAGGTGAGATTTGACACCAACATTTCTAAATGGCGAATAGTATAGTTCGCTTTTCTCAATTTCGCGTGTATGAGGAGTTGAGCTTAACTAACTAGGAACGTGCAAAAATGGGGTTGGAGGGTTGTGGTTACGCTGGTTGTGTGCTGTATCCTGTTTGGTTCAGAAATAATAATACTATATTATTTAGTATTTACTAATTCACTGATAGTAACCTTCTCCGGAGTTTTAAGTAGACTTCGACAGTCTCTTGGCAAGTTAAAGCCTTGATGATTTAATAAAATTGAAGGTTCATTAATTGCATCATGCGTAATTTTATATATGAGGCACCATTTTTGTGAATTTTCACGAAATTCAAGTTCATTGGATAGTTTTTTTTTCAAATCTTTTCGTTACCCTTAAATCTTCAACATCATATTCTGGCCTATTATATTCAAAAAATTATTCACTACTTCGCGTATTATTATCTAATTCAATAGAACTATTCAATGTACGAGTAGTACCTAGTTTCAATTTGCTTTTGATTTACAGATTTAGTAATTTCGTCGCAGCCTTCATTCATTCCTAATTTTCTTCTTAGTCTTCTGTAAAAAGTTGGAGTATAACGAAATCTTTTATTATAACATGAGGCCATCTTAACAAATATTGTACAAGAGAAATAATTTATTTACTTTGGTATAAGGATGCCCTTATAGTCGATTCTCCGAGTAAAGAAAACTTTATGGTCATTGAACACGCCTAAAATTCGTATCCGCAACTCAAAGGTAATTTTTTAAGGCATATAATCCACTAAGTTACATAAAATGTGACTGCAAACTCTGTAAACTTTGATGTCATAAATGATCGTAGCAAGAACGTCAAAGTTACACAAATATTAACTTTTTAGTCTCTAAACTATGAAGGTATAATTTAGTGTAACACCGTAGTCAATTTTACATTACCATTTAACTTGAAAGTTATAAGGACTTCAAAGCATGTCCTAAGTAACAAATACGTAAGTGGCACTAAAATATTGACTTGTTTTTTCACTTACTTCAAAACCTAAACCATAGGTAACATTGACTTAATTATTACAATGTTTTCAACCTATGGTGGAAATAAAACATTAAGGTTGGCTTTTTTGGTTGTCGTTACGTTTTTGTTATCATTATATAGTAACTATGCACTAAAACAGTGTAACAGCTACCATAAATGCTGCTTGGGATGATATGCGGTTGTTCTTCTAGCAGATTTAACAATTGCAGTAATCTGAAATTGAAGCAGCATTTAATTGGACAAAAAGTCTTAATGATCGAGATTTATGCATGATCTTTCTTTTACATATTTAAGTTCAAGTTATAATACAGAGTGAGTCAATACTCTATACATTCACTTATGTTTATGCGTTTTTATTTATATCTTGACTTCAACAATAGCTATCAACATGCGGTCTGCGCCATTTTGTTGAGAATTTAATCCAGTTTCATTATAATTCACAATAATTAGGTGTTTCCATTGAACATTTTTCAAGCAAACAAATTTTAATTTTTTTCATTCGAAAGTACCTTCTACCTATGACGATTAAAACTAAATGCCATTGTTTTATAGTAGATGGAATTAATTCATCTACACTCTTTCTATTGACACTAATTTCGTTAAAATCGGTTGATTCAAACCAAAGTTATAGGTATTTATCCACAAATACTTTCCCACTTTCCCCCACCCTTTAATTGGAAAAATAGAATAAAAAGTACTTGAACAAATTTGTGCGAAATTCAGGCCTTTTTGTAGTTTACTTATTTAACACTGGGTATAATTAGGCATATTTCACAAAAAACTGGTTTTTAAATTTTTATTTACAGGTTACGCCCCCTAGCGGTTAACCTAGAAACTTGAAATTAATTTCCAGCAATTTTTCTAGTCCACTTTTCCTAAGGAATTTTTTCTCCCAAAGTTATAACATGAATAGTTTCTGATATATAGCCGAGAGATCGGCTTATTGGACCACCCGGTACTTATCAGTCAGACGACGGAGTAAACGCTTCTCGTGGTGCGTTTGTGAATTATATTTAATTTTTGTCTTAAATTTGGCTAGTAGTGGAAAAAATTGTATAGACACCATGGTGTTGAAGACATTTAATAAGCCTCGCACCTTTTTTTTTGTGTTTTGGAAGCCGTTCTGATGCCGGGAGCACTGCAGCCTATTGGCTTATTGTACTCTACTCCCACATTTAGTCCACCCATCCAGTTATCCCCGTACCTTGGAGTAGACGATATAGGTCCATTGGATGTGTGCCATATACTTCAGGTGGCACATTGGCTTCTCCGAAGATTATTGGTCTCCTTGAGTCCAGTGCCTGACAGTCAGATAAGATATGGGTTACGGTCTCGGTCTCCATGCCACAAAGTCTGCAGCTGAGGTCCCCGTTATATAACCCTATTTTATGCAGGTGACCTTTTACCGGTGTATGACCCGTTAGATTACTTGTAATAATTCTTAGCTTAATCCCACTGATATTCAGTAGTTCTTCGGCCCGAATTTACACATGTGTCACCTATGAAGGTTTTACTGTGTACCTGCTTTGGAGTGTTCCTCCACTGAAGTCTATGTTGGCTTTGTACCCATTTTTGTATTTGCCCTCGGACTACCTTTTTTGTGGTCCCAAGAGCTGGTTCTGATCCAACATATGCTGTTGCTGAACCTCTTCTCAGCTTGTTCATTTCCAGAAATACCTTTATGTCGCGGCACCCACACTAATCTTACTTTAATGTGGTCTGCTAGTTCATTTAGTTCTTTCTGGCATTCTTCTACCAGTCTGGATGTTACCTTGCGGCTGTTTAAAGCTGCAAGGCTTTCTGTGAGGTATTTCTACCTCGCACCTTATTCCGCTCGGGGCAAAGCCTCTCGCGAAATAGTTTTGGTGCTCGGTCAATAATAATAGTCTTCACCACCTTGCTTGCAAATGATGCAAAATGTAAAAGACAACCCTTGTGTAAAACCTCGTAAAAACAAAAAAATTTCAAGGACTTTTCAATTTATCTATCGATTAGATTAGTATAAAAAAACCACCAACAGCGTCATTAAAAAAACACAAAATCTTTGCAAACTCCATTTTCTTTAGGTAAATTAGGAAGTTTTATAACTAGAAGTTGAAAAAAAAATATCCCCGGACGTAATGAAGTTATACGATTGCAAGCCCGATTTTCGAGGAAATCTTTTTGTGTTGTCGAAGATTGGCTCCTGGGATTCAGAAG
>CAJUYH010002417.1:0-40110 GCA_910591685.1 Galerucella tenella
ATATATATATATATACACAAATACATTGCACAGGTGTTTTTCAACTATTTTTCCAAATTGTTTTCTCTCAATTTATTCAACATTTAGAAACGACATAGCCGCGCGAGTGAATGTAAGAAATAAAAAATAAAAAAATATGATGAGATTGCGCTGTCTTCAAAATCTTTATCGCTCACACATTTAAAGTTTGCAATTGGCATCATACAACACTGTACATACTAACACAAACATAAATGCAAAACGAAAGGCGATAATAAAAAGAAAAAAAAAAAGCGAAACCAAAATACAATGAATAAAACGAACAATAAACAGAACGTATATGTTTATAATAAATTATATAGAATATATATGGAATTTCAAATGCTCTACAGTTATGACACTGTTTTGTTTTTTTTTTTTTTTATTATTTTATCAAATCGTAAAATGCAAAAATGACAATGCAAAAAAAATTTTTTTTTTATTCTATTCACACTCTATCTATCTATCTATCTATTATTATTATTATTATTATTACTACTATTATTACTATTTCATTGCAATCCCTTGGGTTAGAAGGGTGTGTCGTAATTGATTTTTGTATGAAAGAAAATTTATGCAAATGCAAAATATTCACGATGGTGAAGGTTTTTGAGGAGGAAGACAATGTCGTCGTCGACGAGAAATTGAAACAATCCGCCAATTAGAATCGTCGGCGTGACGAAATTATGCAGATATTCTCTGTTGATATCTACTACACCTACACCTATATATTCATATATATATATATATATGTATAAATTTATGTTGGCGGTGAATACATAGAATTTATATAGACGATGAGAGATGAGAGAACTGGCAGCTGGCGCTCGGCTTAATTCAATCTCTAAGTTGTCTTATGAATCGTAAACCAACTGTATATATATGCATATATTATCAATTTTACATTTTTATCTCTATCAAATAATCTATAAGCAAGCAATATCAAATTGAAATTTCATTGAAATGTCGATATTAATCATCAATATATTGATTAAAATGAAAATTTATCTATTTAAAGATTACTCCAATACACCACCACGAGTTTTTCTATACATAAATAATTTTAATTGACACTATTTTCGTATTATTTTGGATTCATTTAAATAATTGTGCGTATGCATATTCATTCTTAAGAACTCAAAAGGAAAAGAAAAATGATATTGCAAATTGTCATTTATATATTGACTACAGAGAAATTATTTGTCTTTGTCTTCTGATCTCTTTGCCAATTCCCTCCCGTCTCTCTTTCACTCTTTCTCTGTCATCATATTTATCATAGAGTAAAACTGACAGCAGTCCATTTCCCGTTCATCCTGTCTGTCTGCCTGGGAAACATAATATCTCCTGACGGAACAACGTGGACGCCGTTTGTTTGGGGAAAACAATGGCCCCCAAAACAATGCTCGTCCCTACTATTCACTCTCTCACTCAGTCTTTCATAGTCTCACCTACATACAACTCTCGTCATCACTTGCTATATATATATCTTCATTTGTGTTCAGCTATTCATCAACAGAGTCATGTCTTAGTATTTTCCCATTTTTTTTCTATTCTTTTTTCAACAAAAAAATATCCTTATCGCCCGTTTTATTCTTACATTTTGCCGCCATTGGACACAAATGACAAAAGAATTGTGTGTAAATGTTTGTATTTCAATACACCATAAACCAATGTGTAAAGCTGAAAATAAAATGAAAAATTAATAATTAATATACGTAATATTTGGTGAATTAATTAATTGCCGGTTGATTTTGAATGAAAAAATTAAAAAAAAATATATATATATATATATATATGGAATAATGTGGGGATGTTAATGTGCGCGTGCACTTGATGGAATTCCCACAATAATTCTTAGTGGATAGAAGGGGTTAACTTCCGCCTCCCTTAATCTTCGTCTTGTGATTTTGCAATGGTATGTAATACTGAATACCAGTGGGGTTGTATTCGTGTCTTGCGGCCGGGGGATATTCACAGACATCCACCATCAGTCCATTCAATTAATTCACAACTATACAATAGCGAGAGTCTATATTCATTTGTGTATGTAATCTATGTGCGGATATGTCTACATCATCTTGTTCACCATCAACTGAAAAAAACAAAATGAAAAAAAAAAACCTATGTACATATTGGCATGGTAGTTATTAATATAAAGTAATGAAGGCAAACAATTGTGTCAATTTCAATATCATCATTTATATTCACTTTTATATTTTGTTCTATTATTATTTTGTTTTTTTTTGTTTGTTTGTTTTTTTAGGTTATATTCGGGTGTTTTCAAACGTGATGACGACAACAACATCGACAAGCGACTCATCAACAATGAAAACTCCTGCAACATTGTCCGGTGGCGATCTCGTTTCACGTTTACTCGCAGCAACACCACCATATCTCTACAATGTTCCATTAACACCGCACAGTTTTTTCTTCAGCGAAATGTTACGTTCATTTGTCCAAGCTAAATCAGATGCTAGTACATCAGCTGCTGCAGCGATGGCAGCAGCAGCAGCAGCAGCAACAACAACAGCAACAACAGCAGCATCACCAGTTGGTGCTGCTGCTGCTGGTATTTCAGCTAATACAATTGGCAGACGTAGAAAACGATCGTGGCGTGATACTAGAGATCGTCCATTAGAATTAACAACTAAAGACAAAAATTCAACTCATCACAATTCACATACACAGTCACATCACAATCATGCACATCATCATCATCATCATCATCATCATCCAATAAACCAACAGGAAAAATATTTTCATCAGGAATTGATGGAAAATAGTTTTAAAACTGGTGAATCATTTGATGAAACAACTAAACACCATCAATCAACGAATTTTGAACATAAATCCAACACTGGATTTGGCAATGATGTATTGAAACCAATCGATGAAAATCGTCCGGATTTTGTTAAAAATAGCCGGCATTTTTTTGATGATTCATCAAGGCTATTTAGCAGTGAACAAATGTCACAACATGATGCTGAACAAAAGACATTTGACGAGAGAACAAAAGTTGGACATGAAATGAATTATTTGACGGAGCAAAAAAATAAAATGGATTTTACAGCGAGGAATTTTATTCCTGGATTGATTTCAAGTGCAAGACCTGACGATATCCAACAGGCAACAGCCAAAGGATTGGGATTGGTTGGAACTAATAGTAACAATAATAGTACTAATGATAGTAATAGTAATACTAATGCCAATAACAACACAACCAACAATAACAATAATAATAATGGTATGCCTTTAAATACGGATTTTATTCCGTCGCCATTGTGGTATCCGCCATATCCAATGCCACAATCGTATCCCGCAATTGATCCACTACATTTTTTTATTGATTTACGCGTATCTGGACACATATGGGACAGGAAATTGAGCGAACGTCAGTTGCCATTCAAAGGCAAACATTGTTCGGCATTTAGTGTGCCGCAAACAAAAGAATATAATAATCGGCCGTTAAATTTAACGCGTGACGAAGCCACAACATCAAGTGGCAATGAGGAAAATTATCGTGGAACCCATTTTATTTTAAAGAATCTCACGAAAACGTATAAAGGCATTGAAAAAAATTCCAAAATAGTGACAACTAATGGGACAGTTGGAAATAAAAGAAAATTGGAATGTAAGTTTGCTATTTTATTCATTAATTTTATTTGTGTACTTGTAATTGGTTTATTTTTTTTTTCTTTTTGTTTTTCGATCAGGTGACGATTATTATCATCGTTTTGTAGAGTTACTGTTTTGTAGTTGTTGTATGGTATAGAATATTGTTTTATTATAATGTTTTGTTAGTAATATTGTTTATTGAAATCATTGCGTTGCTATATAAAAGTAGTTTTGTGTAATTTCATTTATATTTTCAGCTGGCGGTGAATCATCAACTAAAGATGACACTCGAGGTGTGTCACCGATTAGTCAAGACTGTCAAGAAGATGAAATCACTGGAAAAAAGGATTTACGTGCACTCATTGGCTTGGAGTTGGTTGTTGATTATGTGAAAGAGCCAAAGGAAGAGCCAATAGCTAGACAGTCACCGAAATTAATTGAATAAATGTTTAATCCACGTGAATTCCATTTGTCTGATTATTTAGGTGTGTTTATTATATTGCGCACATTGAAGGAAAATAATGGAAAATTCGCGAGTTAGATGATTTTTCAATTCGACAGGGTGTGAAGCAATTGTATATGTCGCAGTAAAATAACAAAATGTGTAATTTGCTCAAATTTCTAGGTTATTAATTAAATTACGGAAAATGTTAATATAACAACTGTGTAGTGTTATTTTCTCGAAAAAAAAAAAATAATAATTTGATCAAAGGTCGCAATTGTTTTAATGGGAAGGTTAAATGAATGAATGAAAAATTATCCCACAAGTCAACAACGTCTTTTTATAAAAATAAATCGACACTATTATTCATTAATTACACACACTAAAAATGTTTCAAATTTCACCGAAAATATTCTTTTTTGTTCCTAAAAATATCAGTTTAATTATTTCTTTTATCAATTAATTTCGAATAAATAACGTGTGTTTCAATAATTATTGTTGCATTACTTAGTGAACAATTAATATTGTTTATTAAATAAATACATTCGCTATGTAAACAATATTATTTTATATTGCACTAAGACAGTTTATGCATGTGATGGAATCACTTATTTTTTCAAGAGAATAACCCTACAGAATTATTGTTTCAACATCTTTCGTAATTTACTCAATTATCTAGAGATTTTATCAAATTCCACATTTCGTTATTTCATAACGACATATAACCTCATCAAGAACCGATAATTATATATATATATATATATACATGAATAATTAATAAATGAATTTATTATAGAACATTATGTTGCAATTGTGATATTTATCAATTCAATTAAAATTTCAAATAATTTGTTTTTTAGTAATTTTTTTTTGTCGTACCTGCGATATTTCACAATGTAAATAAAACATTATTGATAATAGTTGCTATGTTACAATAAATAATTCAATTACGTATAACTGTTTTATGTTCGATAATGTGTGTATATTCAATGGCTGTATTCATATAAATTATTGCAATGAATAAAAACGAAAGTTATTGATTCATTTACTTATTCGTGGAATTGGTGAGAGAGAATGAACATTTTCATTTCAAATTCTTCTGTAAAATATATTATCATGTGCATTTAAGTTCTATCAATTTTTATGAGTGGCATATTTTTTTATTTCATAAACACAATATGTATATAGATAACTGTCCCGTGAGAACCCACACACATACACATATATATATATGTATATATACCATATTGAGTTCGACGAAACAACGCTCGCTAATTAATACACCATTAATTAAACCAAGATCATCCGCTGTTCGGTGACAATTATTATTTGTAATATTTCACATAATTCAATAATAACTGTAACAATAATAATAATAATGATAATTATGTTTATATGTATTTATATTAAAATTTTTTTCTTTACTCAAATCCATTGTTGTTGGCAATAACACGAAGTTCCAGAACTACCTCACCCTTGCGTTCATTATTAATATTTACCATCTCCCGATTTTCATTATTTTCATGAAGACCAAATAAATCACCACCATAAATTATTTTTCTTGTTGATGGCAATTGCGTTGGCCATTTGTATAAATATATTGGACGATCATTTTCACGATGAATTACATTCACAATTGGTATCCTCGTTCTCGTCTCGATATCCTATAAAACAAAAGGGGGGGAAAAAAAAAGAAAAACATTTCGTATATTTTTTACTGTCTCTTTTCACTTTAATGTCAATGACTCTCACCTTTCTCAGCGGATGAATAATGTTATTGTCGTAGTTGGTAGGATCACCTGCTGAAAAGGTCATGTCTAAATCCCTGGACGCCTGTTCGCCATTTTCATCATCTGTATAATAAATTTTCGGACGATTATCATAATAATTTCGGGCATAAGACAATTTAAAGATGGATATTAACGCGAACAACACAAAACTTGATGAAGAATTCATATTTATGATTGACTTTATGTAGAGAATTGGAGTAAAATGAGCGATTGAAAATGTGTAGCAATTTATAATCCACTTCTTCCTCTGATGTCTTCTGTTGCTTTGTTATTCGATAAACATCATCGCCCACTTCATGGCACATGTGCAGACTTTATTTTTACCATCTGGCTGTGTAATCTGGATATGTATTTGCAATTAACTATAATATAAGAAGATTATTCAAAGATAAACCTGCTGTGGTATATTATCAATTGTTATTTAATAAATAAATACATATATATATATATAGCGTGTCTTGCACAAAATAACCGTCGAGTAGTATAACAATATTTGTGATTTGGGTCCTACGGTTATTTTCTATGTCTATGTTAGATAATTTAGATAATTAAGATAATCTAGATGAGATAGTCTAGATAATTTTGGAAATTATCTAGATAATTTTGGATATTATCTAGATAATTTTGGAAATTATCTAAACTATCTCATCTAGATTATCTTAATTATCTAAATTATCTATCTATCAATCTATTTATCTATATATATAGAACATTCGTATAATCATCTTTTGAGATATTCACCTCGGCTCGATATTTATAGTTTTTTTTCTGGCTTCCCCCTCTCTCATATCTATGGCGGCAAATTATTGCTCGCTCATTCGCCATTCTTACTCAACTAATAATCCAAAAAGTGCTGTATCGTTTTGAATATGACATCGAAATTCGGATTCGGGATGGTCACAAATATTGTCATACTACTTCACGGTTATTTTATGTAACGCACGGTGTTTATGTATATAGAAACTAATCCATTGAACAGTTATTGAGGTTAGGTTTTCTTTTTCATCTGCATTGTTAATATTAATTTTGTGTCAAACTCAAACATAAATATTTACAATACTACGATAAATTGTGACAATTAGTCGCTGATTCTAGCAATGATTTTCATTTGATAATTAAGTATAACTAAAAACATGGTGTAGATGATTTTTGATTGAATAAAAAAAATAATAAAACAGAGAAGAAGAGAACATATGTATACATTGCAAATATATTTTAGTTTTTTTTTCTTTTTCTTTTTTTTTTTTGCCTTTCAGGTTTATGAGGATCGACGTCTCCATCACACATAGTTGGAATAATATCATTGTGTTGACAATTGTGTTGAATAATTCATGAAATTTGTTACTGCGAAAATCAAATCGCACTCGCTATGTACATAAACGAGGACACACGAGCGAACGGGCATAAATCTAAATAATTTTAGCGTTGAGAAAGTTATATTTTTTTTATTCTATTCTCACTGACAATCTCTCTCTGTCTCTCTCCCTCTTTTTCGTTATTGAATATGTATACGTGGCAGTGAAATAACGAAATATGGAGTTTGACGAAATCCCTAGATAATCGGCAAAAAAAAATTCATTAAATAAATTGGAATGAAATGATTAATAGCCAGTGAGAAAAAAAAAAAATAACATTGTTGAAAAATGATATTTTCCAAAAATTTTTATAATAAATTTTATACCATTATTCATCCAAGGAATGCCAATAAATCACAGAGGAATGAGAATTAACGAGACAGGAGTAGACGAAGATGACACTTCCTTACTCATTTCATCTTCCGTTTACTTCAACATCGCTGTATGTATTTCTTTTTTTTTTTTTTTTTCTTCTTCATCTTTTTTATTTTCCTTTCTATCGTGTTCTTACCCGGGGTTCGTTCACGCCATGAAATATCGTTCTTCCAACTCATAACTTTTCTCATCCTTCCAAGTTATATGAAACCATTAAAGAAAGAGGAGGAAACGCGACAGAATATGAAGAGAAAAAAAAAAGAGGAAGCGGAGAAAAATGATAGCCAGTGAGTATTGAAGGCGCAAATGTGTGCAAAGTCGTTGGTGATATCGAGTGTCCATTACGCCAAAAGTCCCTAATGGTTGATTGAGAATGATGGTTGAAAGGAATTTATATACCGACATATCTACAATAACAACCAATATATATTCATATATATTTTCATAGTTTTGTAAATTTTTATTTAATTTTTTTTCAAACTTTTTCATTTTTATTCAACTATTTTAATACTGCATAAAACACATTCTCACCGATTGATTTCCTCATTGAGGAGGACACGGTATTCGTTATTGTATATACTTTATAAGATATATCAACGAATTTATATTAAATTATTATACAAGTTGAATTCCTATTATGTTATTACATACTTAACACAACAAAAAAGAAAAAAAATGTCAATTGATCTCGTCGGGTTACACCAGAGACTCGCGGGGATTTTTCTTTTTTTTTTTTCGTTTTTGTTCTATCAAATTTGTTAAATTCCTGATAATGGATTATATTAAATTGGAATAAAACGTAATCAGAGGTGAATGGGCAGTGGGGACGGAGTGATGGAAAAATTTTTTTTCGAAATATGTTTTATGTCTCTTGTTAGTTTTTCATTTTTTCTTTGTATCTACGAGTTATTTCTTTTTTTTTTTGCTCTAATTTTTTTTTGGTTGATTCGTAAATTGACTTTTTTCCAAACGAACAAAGCGGAAACATTTTGTATAATTAAAACTAGTTTACAACTTCTTGTATTCTTTTTGTTTTGTTTTTGTTTTTTGGTTTTGGGTTTGTCACATTTTTTACTTTGTTTGGGTCGCGATTTTTTTGCAAATTTCATCGGTGTATTCGCTACATTTTGCATTGCCACCCAAATCACCGGTCAAGTATTTCGCCTCTTTGATTGTGTCGTATGCAGCATTTTCAATTATTCGTGCATGGTCAACTAAACCCATATATTTCAACATCATAACAGCGGAGAGTAACAAAGCGGTTGGATTTGCTTTATCCAGACCGGCAATATCAGGTGCCGTTCCGTGAACCTGTAAAATAATAACAAACAATATACAGTCAATCAATGATAATTTAAAAATATATTTACATTAAATATATTAATGCTACGTACAGATTCAAATAATGCGCCATTCAATCCAATATTTCCACTGGGTGTTAGGCCCAAACCGCCAACAAGCCCAGCGCACATATCAGACAATATATCACCATATAGATTTGGCATTACCAAAACATCATATTGACCTGGATCTTGCACCATATTTAAACAAACAGTATCCAAATATCTCTCCTCAAATTTAATATTTGGGAATTTTTTCGCAGCCTCACGGCAACATCGTAAAAACAAACCATCAGACATTCGCATAATATTCGCCTTATGCACGGCTGTAACCTAAAAAAAAACAAACAAAACACCCCCACATGAAATTTTATTTATTTTACAGTGACAGAATATTGTTATACTGTCTCGAAATATTATAATAATTAATGGAATACAATAAATATCTATAAATTTACTTTTAATCTATTATTGTCCGTGGCATATTGAAATGCAAATTCAGCAACTCTACGTGAAGCTTCCTCAGTGATCAATTTAATTGATTGCACAACACCATCAACAATTTCGTGTTCAATACCGGAATATTCACCCTCAGTATTTTCACGAATTGTTACAACATCGACATTGTCATAAAGAGTTTTGTAACCTTCGAGTGATCTGCATGGTCGTACATTTGCATAAAGATTAAATTCCCTGTAAATAAAAAAGGAAAGTGAATAAAATTAGATTGATAATAATTATCCGGTATTTAGCGCCATGTTGACTCGTTTATATTGAAATTATCTCACTGTATAGAGGGGTACGAATAGTGTAACACTTTCGGAAAATCAATTTTGTTTCTCTTCTGCTTTTTTCTATGGTCTATACCTTCAAGAATAACATATTAAAATTTCGACGACAGATCTCGAATAAATTTGAGCTACAGTCTTTCGAAAGCCACTTTATTTTAGCGTTTTTATTATCGTTTTCAAAATGGTTGAAAAATGTAATTTTACCGTGCAAAAAACCAACAAAATTTCAAGAGAAATTGAGTAGTTAATTTTTTTAAACTCCGCCATTTTGTTGAATTTTATTTTTTTGTTATGAAAATTCTACTTCAAGGCGCCCGAACAATACCTTCTAGTTTAACGAATTATTTTTTATTTTATTTATATTTTTGTTTATTTCAAGCACTTCAAATGCAGCAATCACTGCTGCCGTGGGACAACTTTTTTTGTCCATGACTTGGAATATTGTACATAAGTCGCTGAAAATTCAATATTTTTGAACGAAATTATTACCTTATAAACATAAAATACACACAAAATATAAAATAAAAATTGCACAAGATTCGATTCATTACTTTTCTCATAAAAAAATGTCCGAAAACTTTTTTTGTGGGTGATTACACTAGTGGTGCCTCTCAATTGTAATTTTAATTGACAAAATATCATTTACACATTTGGCTATATCGCAATAAATATTTTTTTTCATCGCATTGGTTTAATTATCATAAACGTACACAACATCCTTCCGCTTCCTCTCCATTTCATAATGGATATTTCATTCATTCTATCAATATTTACGTTTGATTTCTTGTTTAAATTCGTCTCTGAGTTTAATAATTAAAATAAATAATAAAATTGAGTTAGTTATTGGATGATAAAGACAAGTTTTAGAGTGAACTCGAGCAAATATTAGATTACACACTCACTTTCTCAATGCCAAGTTGAGTGATCTGTGACCTTTCCCAATAGGAGTCATCAATGGTCCCTTAAGACCAATTTTATTTCTATTAACTGAATCAATGGCGGCTTGTGGTATTCCGAATTTACCATCGGGTCCCCTTACCGGTGTTACATCAACCGATTCCCATTCAATTGGCACCTAAATACATCAACACATTAATATTTCATCTCACATATCATCTTCAATTGAATTGGGTCAATGCACAACTGATAATTACATCGCCAGTTTATTTTTTCTTTCAGTTATTTTTCACCATTAATAATCAATTAAATATTTTATAATAATGTCATAAAAATGGGGTCAAAGACATCGACGATGAAAATTTTTCTGTGAAAATATTTTTCATACGGACAAATTTAATAGAATTCTTGATAATATTTATTGGAATATAAAAAAAAAAAAATTGAAAATAAAATTCAAATTGAATTTATATAATTTTCATTTAACCTTGGCAGTATCGAAGATTTTTTGCACGGCAGCTGAAATTTCTGGTCCAATACCATCGCCAGGTATAAGTGTGCACTTTTTAAGGCCTCCACTGTACAGTCTTACACCCCCAAGTTTTGGAGTGATCTGTTGGTAACATGAAAATAATATATTTAATACTGACTGAAACAATTGAAGTAAATTGTGTGAGATGGTGAGTAAAAGGGAGGGAGGGAGAGAGAGAGAGAAAAAGAGACGAATAGAGATGGTGAACAGACGGATATGTAATCCGGAATTATATATGTTCGAAAGAGGTCTAACCTTTTTTCTCCTTTTTTTTTTTTTTTTTTGCACGATTGAACAACTGTGTTTGAATGAATTATTCAATAGAATTTATAATACAGCAATTATTACTTACCGCTTGGCGTATCCATTGAGCTGCCATTTCCCCACAACGTTTCTCTAATTAAAAAAAACGTTTATGACTTTTTTTTTCGCCTCTTTTTTTTTTCGTTTTTACTTTGGATTAAGTTACAGCACGTCAGACCTCACCGATAAATTGGATGAACTGATATATGTATGAGTGGGCTATGCACCTCCACCAATACATCTCATTGGTTGAATGTCACGTGGGTGCGACATATACATACTCAGAAAGAAGAAAATCTCAATATTACGCCCGACTAACTGATATATTTGAAAGATGGCGCCAGATGAAGGTGACTCATTGGCGCTAATGCCGAGCGGTGAATTAATGAACTGCCATATTATTTTGAATTTCCTAGAATATCACGTGATGTCACATAAATTGTAGTAATATTTTTTTCTTATGAAACATCAATATATCATTATTATTATTTGATTAATTTTATAAATGTTGGGTTTATTTATTTAATGATGTACTGTGAAGAGGATATTTTTCGGCGGGCGTTTTAAAATTAAGGTATGCGTGCGCATCATATTTCTCTTTATTATTTTTTTTTTTTGGTTACCGTATGACATATATGTATGTCACATGATCAAATATGGCTACTTCCGGCCGATACGTTCCAGTGGTACATATATATATTGCCCACAGTTTTCGGCAATTTTCGGTGTGTCAGTGTATGTGTTTGGTGTATTTTGTCGTCCATTTTGCAAGACGCGTCGTTGTAAGATAGCACTTAATGTTATCTTGGATTGTAGTCAATTTTAATATTGACAATTGATATTGTTTAATTGCAACAAGTGTATTTGAAGAGTTTCGACAATGATGAAGACAGAGGAGTGAGTAAAAAATTTTATTTATTATCACCAACAAATGTTGACTTATGTTGTCGGCGATTTGCCTATCTATTACACCTATCTAGCGAATCAATCGCGTCGGCTTAATTATAATTATCAATTTTATACATAAATGCAATGAGAAATATTCATGATAAATCAATAATAAAAGTCTATACAAATTGATTGTGACATAACCTTTCATATTTTGTGTTTACTTTTATGAAAAATGTGAAAAAACATCAATTTTAACGTAAACGTTTCGGATACTTATCAATTTATTTATTAAAATTTTTGTGTTATTTCTTTTTTTTTTTTTTGGGTGCAGGATACAAATGCAAAATGATGATCGTGAACGTAGCAGAGAACGCGATCGTGTACGAAGAACTGATCGTCAAAGTCGAATGAATTCAGCGAGTCGTGATCGCAGTCGTGAACGTACAAACGATGGTGGCGGTGGCGGCGGCGGCGGCAATCGTGGCCGTCGTATCTCTGAAAGACGTATCTATGTATCAAATATACCATATGACTTTCGATGGCAAGATCTGAAAGATTTATTCAGAACAGAGGTTGGTAAAGTGGCACATGTTGAATTATTCACTGATGAAAATGACAAACCACGCGGCTGTGGCATTGTTGAATTCGAGGACGCTGAGTCAGTTAAAATAGCTGTTGAAAAAATGCATCGATTTGATATTAAAGGACGAAAATTGGTGGTGAAGGAGGTAAAAAGAATAAAAAAAAAATATTCACAATTATAAAACTTGTCTAAATATAAAAATAAACAATTAATATAAATATTGTCAACAGGATTATGATGTTGAACGTGACAAGTATGGTCGTTTACAAACATCACGGGATCATGATCGTTCACGTGATGATCGTTTTCGTGATGTAGCGCGACAAAATGTCGGTAGACAGAGTTTATCAGTGCCAACAGGTGGAATTGGCGGGGTAGGCGGTGGTGGTGGCGGTGGTGGCGGTAACAACGGTGGAAATATTGTAAATGACAATAAATTCGGGAATACTTATGGTTTAAGTACACAATTTCTTGAATCATTGGGTATCAATGGGCCATTAGTAACTCGTGTATTTGTTGCAAATCTCGATTACAAAGTTGATGAAAAAAAATTGCTCGAGGTGTTTAAATTGGCTGGTAAAGTTATTCATGTTGAATTGGGCAAAGATAAAGATGGTAAATCACGTGGATTTGGTGTTGTTGAATATGATCATCCAGTTGAATCAGTCCAAGCTATTTCAATGCTTCACAATCAACAGCTCTATGATCGTCGTATGACTGTTAGATTGGATCGTGCAAATGATCCGGATTTACCGCCAAAATTACCTGAGGGATTGAAAGGGATTGGTATGGGTCTTGGGGCTGGTGGAAATCGTTTGATGGATGTTGCTAGAAATATACCAAATGTTCAACCAAACAATACGCCAGTTGTTAATCCAATTTCGGCGCCAGTATTAGCTACAAGTGCATTTGGCGGTGGATTAAATAATGTTGTGCCAGCGCAACTTGGTAAACATTTTTTGGTTTTCATTCAACTTTATCTCATCTAATTGTCAGCTATATTATTTATTCAAATAATATTCAATTTGTATTTTAGCGTCGGCTCTATCGAATTCCAATGCCGCGGCGTTGCAAGCAAGTTTGGCAAGTGGATTGGGTGCAAATTTAACGACAAATTCATTATTGAGCTCGTCATTAACATCGGAATTGGCGTCAAATTTAAATAATTTTGGTGGGAATGTCGGGGGATTGTCGAGTTTACAAGCGTCACTTGCTGGTGGACAAGGAAACAATTCATTTGCACCACGTGGATTGAGTAAATTGGATTCAGATGTGCAATTTGGTAATAATAACGCATTTGGAAATTCGAATTTTGGTGTAAATCGTGGTGACTTTGATGCATTTAATCGGGGTGATGGCGATCGTATTTCTGGTGGCAATGCAGTGTTTTCAACTAATCAAAGCCAACAGGGAAGTGGAAATAGGCAAAATAGTAATGGCGCACGTCCCATGTCCGATACAATACTTATAGGAAATGTAAGACTTGTCATTTAAATAGTTACAATTATACAAACTTTGTTGATTCATTTATTTTTGTCGTATTTATTTGTGTATTTTTTTTTTTTTTTCTATTTCGTTTCAGCTTCCGCCAAATACAACATGGCAAATGTTGCGTGATAAGTTTCAAGATGTGGGTGAAGTTAAATTTGCTGAAATGCGCGGTACAGATATGGGAATGATTCGTTTTGCTTCTGAATGGGACGCTGAGAGAGCAGTGTGTATCCTTTAACAGACACAGTTAATAATATTTATATTTGCCATTGTTATTTTTTATTTTTTTTTCACTTCCACTTAACTGCAGCCATTGTCGGATATTGTTTCCTTAATTTCAATTTATATATACAGCTATGATGCACAGATCACGAATTGATGGCCGCACAATTGAGGTACGACTTTATTAAACGAAGGAAAAAAAAAAATATAAACAAATATATCAAACTACAGAAGGACAATTCAGATACGATAGAGCAAGCAGTGATCTCTCTACCTAACCTATCACATCAGTGTCAAGAAAACAAAGAATCAAAAAGGTAATAACTGTAAAAACACACAAAAAAAAACAGAGCAGTTACGGATTTTTACACATGTCATTTCAATATGATATATTTAATAACGTTTAACAACAACAACAACAACAACAAAAAACAGATAAAATAATATGTTCATTCGATAATAGAGAAGGAAAAAAATGGCAAAGAGAAAACTGCGCGTAGGTTCCTTTTTTTTTTTTTCTCGATATATCTCCATTTTTTCATATAATTATTTCATTGTGCTCTCGACGTCTCTTGTGTGTCTGGTGGAGGGAGCGAGGGGCGGTGGGAAGAAAAATATTTCACGAAATTCAAGTAATCAGTGTCGACAAATATTTTTCGCATATTTTTTTTCTTTTTTTTTTTTTTCTCGTTCAATCTCTTCCACATCTGTATTGTGACTGAGAAAACGTGAAAGTCGTAAATATTGTGTTTGGTATATAAATCGTTCAATAGTGAATGTCGATATTGATTTTTTGTTTTTGTTTAGGATTTAGATTTCGTAATAATTCAATAATTTCCAACTTTAATCATTTCTCTGTAGTAAAATGTAGTATTGTAAGTTATTTACTCATACGCAAACATTTAATTCGAATTCCACAAATGGAATTGGTTTTACAATTAATGAAAAGAAAAAAAGTAAAAATGCAAACAGAGAGAAAAAGAAAGCGATGCTAAAGTGAGAGAGAGAGAGAGAGAGATTTGTTGGGGACGATGTATTTTAGCGGTGTGTGTCTTCAATATCGTGTATAATTATTTCTATCTCTACATTGGAGTGAGAATTTTCATTGAAATCAAACAGAAAGAAACATCTATGAATCAATATTCATTCAAATTTTCCTTTATTCTACCAAATAAAAATTGTGATAGATTGAATTGTTGAATCGAGAATGCGGTCGCCAACTTAATTTAATTTTTTTTTTTTTTCATTCTTTTGCTCTTTGGCTGTACATTTAAAAAAGTGACGCAAGATAATGCAAATTGTCAATGGTTTTCTTAGTCATTGTCATTTTTCCGAATTTTCTCCACAGATCTGACTCGCACGCTGGAATATTTTTTCCTTGCATTCCGTTGTTCACATTTGAAAATTGAGGATAAAATAGATTTGTGTGATGAGCCGAATATTTTTGCTCAGTGCAATTAAATTTCTTTATTTTTATTATTATGATTATTATTTTTTTTCTGTAATTGAAATAACACAGAGGAATAATATCGTGTAAAATCGATTCGCACTCCGTATTGAAGAATAAGAAGTCATGATTCAATTCAAGAATAGCCTGTAGATTGATTTTGATTTTTAACAACAACAACAACAACAGCAACAAAAAAAAAGAAAATTTTCACGATGATTTAATGTCTCTGGTGGATTTTTGTTCCATTCACTCGAATTGATGCCATTATCATTTTAATTGACGTTTACCAAATTGAAAATATTTCGTCACGTAAGATAAAGATAAAGAAAAAAAAAAAAGAAATGAATAGAAATAGAAGTAAAGTAGAATTATTATTATTATCATTATTATTATTATTATTCTTTATGATTTTTTTGTTTCTTTTTACAAACAAAATTCTCGCTCATGTCTAAAACAGCGTTTTTATGTAACAAAGCGAAATATAAGAAAGAAAAACAAAAAAAAAACAACTTGTGTGTAACCATAATTTCATATAATAATAGTAAGTTTAATAAAATCTCAGATTCATTTTGACTTAATGAAGAAAAAAAACAACAAAAATAATAATAATATATATAAATATATATAAATGTCGTCGTGTTAGTTTTTTTGTGTTTGTGTTATTGGGAGAAGGAACAAAATGAATTACAAATCTAAGGCCAGGGCCAGATTGTGTTTTCCATCTCTTTCAATAAAATTGACAGTGTGATTGTTTTAATCAATTTTAATTGATGACATTTTCTGCGTCTTTATGTTCTCGTCAAAAAATAAATATTGAATTTTACTTTTCGATATGGGAAATAAAATTGAACATTTTATTATACATCATCATCATCATCATCATCAACATCATCAGCATCAGCATCATAGTTATCATGTGTTTATTTCTCTCTGTTGGTGTTGTCAGTGATAATTTCACGTCGATAAGAATATTTCAAATGTGTGTTGTTTTTTTTTTTTTTCTCCCTTGACAAAGGAAAAAGAAAAGAAAAGAAAATTGTAACAATATTGAATATTTGGTGGATTTAATAATTGAGTGGAGATTTGCGAGGCGAATTTCGATGATGAAATAAATTCCACACTGTCGTCTCTCTTTCATCAATTGTGACACACACCTGCTCATGGTAAGTTAGTTTCATTGTTGAAAGTCTTTAAATTAATCGGGGAAAAATGAAAATGAATAGTAAAATAGTATGTTTTTTTTTTTTTTTTCACGATTTTGTAAAATTTTGATATCAAGGATTTGGGGCTCGAAGAGGTTTTTTCTCACAGGTGGTCGATTTATTTATTTTTTTTTTAGTGATTAAACCAATTATAAATATACCTGGTCGTTCATTGTGTTTTATTAGACAGTTTCCGAGTTTTGTTTGGATGAAGATGGATTTTAAAATGACAAAATTTTGTCCATATATTTATATAATTTAATCTCATCTGTCGATTATTCTTCATTATAAATTCAAATCAATTGCATTATTTTGTGTGCTCATTGTTGTCTCATAAAAGTTCGTTTTTCGGTTTAACAATTAGGATTTTATTATCTCTATATTGATTCGTTTCATTTGGTAAATTCATTGGTGAGAATAATTGTTGCTTTGTAAAAATAAAGTGAATAGCCGATAATTGAAAATAACTTAAAAATAATGCTAAATCGTCTTTTGTTTTCTCTTTCATATACAAATGTTTAATTTTCAGTGTACCAAAAATGAATAACGGTAAGTTTACATTGTGATGTAATGAAAATAAACAATGGACTTTATGAATAAAATATGTTTACAGGGGCAAACAAAGAGTCACTGTGTCAATGATTCGTCGGGTAAGTTTGTTAATATTTTTCTCTTTTTATTGTTAATTTTATAATATATTGAGTGACAAAAAAAAAATGTAATAAAAAATTCTCGTAATTTTATCGGATAAGGTAATTTTATAAACTGTATTATATAAATAATTTTGAATACAATTGATTGTTATTTTTTCTTTCCACACACGTGTATTTCCACAACCTCTATATATATATTTATATATATATATATATATATATATATATATATATATATATATATATATATAACCACACTCAAGTCAGCTATAAAAAATTGTCAGAATGTTCAGTTTAAAATCCACTTTCTAAACATCAAAAAATTGCGAATCAATAAACAATTTTTATTTTCTTATTTATTTAATTATCTATTAATTCCTTAAGTATATACGTTTTCTTTTTTTTTTTTTTTGTTATCACAATCCACAGTACGATATATCAGTTCTACACAAAGCTTTTAGGGCCACGCGTTTTTTTTTTATTACTATTATTATTCAAATGTCGGAAAAAACAAACTAAAATGTTTAAATAAAAAATAAGAAAAATTGTGCTTTTTCTTTTTCTTATTCTTTCATTTATATATTCATTAAAATTATTACAATAATGTTTCAATGCAATTGCTATATTTTTTTTTTTTCTTATATATATATATATTCCACGCACAGATATTAAAATTGGGATTTGATCAAAAGTCACTCCAACCATTGATAATGCACAAATATCCCTTTCAATAGCAATTATTACCAACATATTATTTAAATAAATGTAATCTACGATAAATAATTCGATGTGTTACGTTGAGAAATTAAATATTGTCCACGAGTCCATATCAAACTTTGTAAAAAAAAAAAAAAATCATAACCTCTATATCAAGCACGATAAATATTCGCGATAAATCATTTTAGAGAAATTTATATAGAAAAATTAATTTGTCCATCCAGTGACTTTTAACGAGTAAATCCCATACCCCCCCCCCCCCCCCCTATATTGTGGAGCGTCATTTTACACAATAATATACAAATACCAGAAGAATAAAAAATTAAATTAAATAATGTGCATCATCAAATTTGAAAATATCTAAAAAAAAAAAAAGAAATCGATAATAATAACAATGACACTCGCACGAATCGACAAATCTCCATACAGAGGTACGCGCATGAAGAAAGGCAACGCCGTGATATGACGAAATAATAATAATAATAATAATAAAATAAAAAACTTCGAGCGTTTTAGCAGCGACTAGAATCTCGAAAAAAAAAAATAATAATAATAATAAAATAATTTTTGCATGAATAAATCGCCACTAGTGCATTAAAACAAATTCACGAAGATGTTTTGGTACCCTGTCAATATTAATTCCATTTGTTTTGCTAATAATACGCGCAGCCAAACATTTTAAACTTGTATATTTAAGTGGATTCAATGAATTAAAACGTTGCTTATCATCCATCAATGATTCATATGTATGGCCACTATTATTTATTGCGTCTAAATGCGCACCACATTGCAATAATATTGTTGCCAAATCAATTCTCCATGGATATGAAATGGCAATTAAATGTAATGCTGTATTGCCAGAGTTGTCAGTTGCTGTTGGATCAGCGCCCGCTTTCAATAATGCCATTGTCAATTGGGGCGACGTTAATTTACATGACGGATATTTACCCGCCATTGTCGTATTAACAATGTGTGTCATTTGCAATATATCTCTGCCCTGTTGCACCAAATACAAAAACCAAAAACCGAAAAACCGAAAAAAAAAAAAAAATTATTATTAATATTTATATTGAATAAAATAATCGTGTGAATGAACAAAATTGTGTTGTATTTTCACTTACCGAGTCATCTTTAGAATTGATTCGTACCAACTCGTATAGCGCTCTATGTAAATTTTCATGCTCCTTTGTACCAATTTCAGGCATTTCGCGTGTCAATAAACACGCAAGATGCAATGTACCAATCAATATACGATTTAAATTTGTTAATTCACGATCACACGATGGCAATTTATCCAACATTTGCTTTCCCAATTTCACTTCAAGAATCTGTAAAAATTAAATTTTGAAACAAAGCAAAGATAAATAAATAAATAAATAAATAAATGTATGTATGAGGAAATAGAGTGAGAAATGTAAATAGACTCACAGCTTTCTTGAATACTCTCATGAGTTCATGTCGTTCAACGGGCGGTATTCTACGCCCTCTACCAGTTTGTCTCCCCTCCTCGCCCACCATAAAACTAAACAATTCAATAAAACTAAAAAAAGAACTTTGCGTCATTGGATTCAATGGCTCGAGCATACTTTGCTGCATATCAAGTGCATAATTCCACAATTCAATGCAACGTTCATATTTTCCAGCGTCAGCATAAATAGCACCACGATAACGGATATAATAACTGGTGTCAGGATGCGCCGGTCCAAGGATTCTCTCGCGAATTAATAACGCTTGCATTCGCATTTCATCCGGATCCGCCAATAATTCATCCAATGAATCGGGATCTGATATTTCTTGAGCATAATCATAAGCACCAACCACTGGTGGCCGCGGTGGCTTTTCAATTATTATTTCATCATCGCTACGATACCTCTCATCCATTGCACGCTTCCAACACTCCAACGCACCAATCATATCACGTTTTTTATCAACAAATGTCGCACCCAACAATTCCAATGCGTCAATTCTCTCTTTTTTATTCACCAATTGTGGAATACCAATTAAATGCTCGACAATGTGAGTGTGGCCAGCAACAGCAGCGGCCAAAAGTGGTGTCATACCATAAGAATCAACGTCCATTCGTGCCCCATGTTCAACAAGAATTTTCAATATTTCTAATGATCCACTTTCAGCACAATCGTGCAATGCCGTGTTGCCTTTAACTGATTTTCTATTTGTATCTGCTTTCAATGCAAGAAGAAATTTTGTTATTTTCACATGACCACGATAACATGCAATCATTAAACATGTATGGCCGTGTTTGTTTGCAACTTCAATATCTAAAATCAATAAATCAATTCAATATATTTATTCATTCATTCATTTTTATTTTTTTCAATATTTTTCACAAATCAACATGTTTATTTTTAGATTACCTGCGCCATGTTGAACAAGAAGTTTAACAATTTCATAGTGGCCATCGAAACATGCAGCGCGCAACGGTGTGGAATTTGTTTTAGTCGTTGCATTTAATTTTGCGCCTCTTCTTACAAGCAATTTCACCAATGCCAGATGTCCGGCAGCGGCCGCACACCATAGCGGTCTTGCCCCCTCTATAGTCTCGCCATCGAACACAACTGCAACATATAAAAAAAAAAAAATATAGCAATTAATAAAATAAATAAACATATCTATCAACATTAATGAAGAAGAAAATATTTTTTTTTTTCAGTGAAATAATAAAAACCATTTAATATTACACGCGAACATTTTTCAAAATGACAACTTGGATAACTAAGACACAATTATTAATTTCTATATACATATATGTTTTAGAAGCTCATCTGTATATGAAATTCTTTCTATTCTATTGATTTATATATTCTTACCGGAGCCAGGTTGTTCTACATCCGCTCCACATTTTTCAATTAGATATTCGGCTACATCGTAATGGCCATTTCTACATGCCATTACCAATGGTGTGGCCCCATAAGTCTCCGCGCTCACCAATTGCCCTACCTCATGTTTGCTTCGATGATCCAAAAACACCTGAAACAGAATAACAAAAAAAATTTTAATAAATAAAATTGTTTTATTAATTATTTCATTTCATTATTTTGCATTATTATTTATAAATAATTATTCAATTATCTTACAGTAGATAGTACTGAGCCCGTGATGATTTTGTTTAAATAACAATTTGTATGTGGAAAAAAGTTAAGAGTAGTTTGATTAAAGGTTATTTAAATTTTGTCACTTGGTCAGAATATTTTCGGCTGAACTGAACGTAACAAAATTGTTCGAAGGAATCGCGAACAGGCCGACGAGCAAATCTTCGTTTTCTCACCTCAACTTTAACACACACACACACACACACACACACAGGCGCGTATACAAACGAACGAATGTAAATATTTAAACTACAACACAAATTCTCACCATCTTATTCATCACAAGAGCAATTGTAAGGAGTTAAAAGTTTTGTAATGACAAAAGGAAATAAGTCAAATGAAGATTGATTTACGTCTTTACATGTATATGAATTATTTATTATTTATTTCTTTTTCATCGAAAATTCTACTAAACTATTGTCGTGCTTTATTGTGTTTTTTACTCCCTATCTTTACTGTCAAGGTGTTCCAATACAAAATCAACGATTTAAACAAATAAGTTTAACCTCGAAATTCACAATATTCCTTTTTTTTTGTTACCACAATATAACACAGAGAGTATGACAACTTTGACTGAAAAGACGTGCGATGAATTTTTAAAATCACACAAATTCCTTCCATTCAATGATAAATAAAACAAAAATGCAAAATTTCATGTGTCCATTTACTATATATATATATATAATTTGAGAAAAATAAAAATGAAATAATAATAATTAAATGTCAATTGTATATACACGTGGAGAGAATAAAATAATTAATTTATCAATTTTTCCACGTCCATCCAATGTTCACACCACTTACACTATAAAATATATAATTGAATAAAAATCAATTTATTAAGTGAATATAAAATTGTATTTTATTTAATTAATTAATTTTTTTCCATCGTTTCCTTTCGCTTCGTTTGAATTGAATTCAATGAAGACGCGTCAGCACGTGTAAAACTTCAATAAGAACGTTAACAAAGCAACTTCATCACCTGACTGTGTATGTTTGTTGAAATACTAAAGTGTATTTGATGATGTAGCTCGAGTAGAAATTTAATCCTTCCCCTCTTTGAATACATTCTTTCGGAATATATATTCCTACCTCCAATCATCGTCTTGTTGGTCTTTTCAACGGTGGTCATTTACCCGCTACAGTGGCCAGTATATATTTTACCGTTAAACGAATAATTGAGAGAAGATTCCAAAGACCAAAGGGGAAGGAGAACAGGCATTTGGCCCCGAAAACCATTTACCAACTCTCTTTCACTTCACCCACTTATTTTTCGTCACCCTAACCTAATAGCAACTTCACTTAGATCCAACACCACCTCCATTCTTTATACATATAAATAAATAAATATGTGTCATTTGTCCATTGCTACCAATTCACATTAAATATTTGAACGAAACAAAGATGTAGAGAATGGAGTAAATGGAATGTTATTAAAGAAAAAAAAATGAATTAAATAAACTGTTGATTATATTAATTTTCTAGTTCGTCGACACTTGAAATAATTGAAATATTCAACTGTCTATTAAAAATTTTTATTTTTCTTTTTTTTTTCAATTATTAATTCCAATACCTCTGACCGTAGGGTCATTCATTGATTCATTTTCTTTTGTTTTATTTGCCATCCATTATTAATTTATTAATTTATTATTTTTGCATATTATTATATACATATGTAAATAAATGAATAAAAGTGAGGTTAGAAATTGAAAGTTAGATGCCTACAAGTCAAGGACAAGGTTCAAATATCCTCACACAATTGTACATATAAATAAATATATGCAATTTACTAACTGACAATTGTGTAAAAACAAATTGAATAAATGAATAGATAAATAAAAGTCTGGCTAATTAATATGCACTCAAATAAAAATAAAATCATCTACCCAGACCAAACAGAAAAAAAAAAAGAAAAAAGAAAAATTATGAAAACATAAGAGAGATTATCAATAAATAACACTTACACTGGTAAAATTATCATCAACCATTCGAAAATTAACAGAATGTAACATAACGCACATCAATTAATTACACAATAATAAAAAGTAATACAATAAAATATATTGTAGTGATGACGAGTGTGCAGTGATATTCAACAAGTATTTCGTATTACTGTTAAATTATTGATGTTGAAGTAGTCTGGAGGTTCCATTTACGTTTGTCCATTTACTTTGAGTTGAGTATGGGAGATGGAAAAAAAAGAGAAAACATACACACACACATATATATATATATATATATGCATATGTATTACCACCCCATAACTATATTGAGTGTATCGTTGTGGTTATCATCGTCTGCGTGAAAGTATCGTATGTGCTATTTGTTGTTTGCGGTCCATTCTCATACATTCGTTGTGTAGATACAGAGTGGATAAGCACGTTACATTCGGACAGACGTCACTACACACCTCTCAACCATTAATGTAGCTTTCTAATTGTCTTCCTGATTGGCTCTTACTTTATGTAACGCGAATGGCAACATAAGGTGATGAAGGGGAGGGAAATAGGTTTGGCTACATGTCCTCGGGTCTTGTTAGTTATATGATCGTGTCTACATGTTAATTTTAATCGTGTTTTTTTTTTTTCCTTTTTCTTTTTTTTTTTTTTTTTTTAATAATCTTGCACTATTACCTCTTCGTCGTTGCACACACAATTATCTGTTATACCATTGAATTAATTGAATACCACATTGTTTTATATAATATTTGTGTATTGATAAATTTTATTGTAAAATAGATAATGGTGGAATATCAATTAATTTATATTAATTTGTATGTTTCGAATAAAACTTATATTCAATCATTTTTACATTATCATTGTATTGACAACAGATCCATTAACTGAATTCATATGTTAATTGTTAACAATAAATATTCATTTATAAATAAATAGTTCATGTAATGTATTTGGTTTTGAGGTTATGGTATTAAATTGGCATTTGTTAACACGTAATAGGCCATCATTAATTGCGTCATTGTATTATTTTCTTACATTATCGTATACATTTTATATTATACATGTATGTGTATATATGTATTTATCTTTCCGGGTAATGATGAAATTATAACCGGCCATTACAGAATTCATGAAATGAAAATCTTTATATTTATATATGTATATTTTATGTATCCAGATGAACATATATATATATATATGTTAATTAGAAACTGTGATTTAAATTTATTGTGGGAAAGACCCGATTTCAAATTGTCACGGTTCATTACAAAATTGAAATAGAAATAAAGAACAAAAAAAATAATCATATTACAATTGATGATATTGTAAATGTGACCGCGTTACGTTATCCCATGAATACCTATTGAATTGATAATGATCATTGAAATAATAATAACTATAATAATAATGAGATTGCATTTTGCAATTGAGAATTTTAGGTTATTTGCCTCTGTTTTTTTTTATCAACACGTGCACTGTACAAAAAAAAATCAACGTATGGTAAAGAAGGTGTCGCGATGTGAATAAAAAAAATTGCAAATTTATTTTTACACAGGTATTTTTATCTGCTGCAATTGATTATCGTTTTCTCCATTCGTCCATAAAATAGCATGAAATACTACTTTATCATTATTATCTATTCATTTATTTTCCACCATAGAATATGGTAGAAAAAAAAAATATAATTATAATAATGATAAATGGTAAAATTATTTGTTTCATTGTGGGAAAACATAATTTAATGAATACTCAGTAACAATTTTTCCAACAAGTTGGGCACACAAATATAAGAATTTATTTTTGTAATTTAGCACAGATAAACATAACCTACAATTCACTAACCTACATTGTAACCGAAATGGTTCTTTATGTCACCCGCGCCCCGGGTGCTATTTATTTTTCATTAAATAATTTTTTCTCTCTCTTCCTTCATCTCGCACGAAAATGAGGTTATGAAATTCTAACCTTCAATTATAATAAAATTGATAGAGAACAAAAAAAAAATAACAAAATTACTCTCTATCCAATTCCAACATTACTCCCATACATTTCATCGTATAATTATGTATGAAAAAAAAAAAAAAAAACGTGTCGTATTTAATATTAGACAATTAAAACATGAAAGTTTGCCCATAACAAGTCGCCGATTCACAATTAAATCCCCCATTCTCTCAATATTATTTAATGGACACTCCATTACATCTCAGTAAAATATTATTCTCCTTTTTCTTTTCATAAACAAAAATAAAATAATATCGTGCAACAATATATATTATTGTAATACGTCAATCAATTATTTATGTATTTAAATAACAATATATCCATTTAACAAAACGTAACAACCACAAATATATATTTATATTAATATATTTATATGAGTGTGTGTGGGGACGTCACGCGATGTCTTGTTGGCAGCCTTGAACTATCGGTGGAATCAGGGGATTGCGTAAATTGACGAGAGAACACCCATATAATGTGAATTTTTACGTAATATATATGTAAAATATTATAAGAGAGTCACCGAGCAAGCAAATGGGTCAACATATAATTAATTACCCAACCTTACACACAAATATATAGATATATACACCCTTTACTTATACTCTATTTATATATATATAAAAATCGAAGTAGACATATAGATATAATAAAAGGGAAAGAGGAGATATATTGAAGGTCGTGACAATGAAACCAATGAATTATTTTCAAAAAAAAAAAAAAAAAAAAAAAAATAAAAAAAAAAAAAAAAATTACGTGGCATTTTCATCTCATTTTTCATGTATATTTGTGTATTTGTATTCATTAGCTAGTATTATTGGGTAACCAATTGACGCATTTGCACTTTGTATTTTCGAATTTTAACGTCCGTTAAATTAAAAAAAAAAAATTCAATCGCAATATCTTCGCCATTTGATTTAATTGCATTATTATTTATTATTGAACAATCGGTATACAACAAAAAAAAAAAAACTAATATATTTAGATTGATAATGATATTGTTGTCAATATGTCTGTTGCATTAATTCCATCATCATTCTAATCAAATTCAAAGAGAAAAAAAAACAAATAAAAACAATAATAATAAATGGAAGAAAGAAAGAAACAAAAAGGGACATTGATTTGATTGTAAAAAATTAAATATTTGTTCATTTTGAATAGACACCTGTTGATTTATTAACTCCAGTGACTTTTAGTCAAGTCCCATTGTTGATATTAATAAATAATTGATCAATGCTATTTAGTTTTTCTATTGTAAAATTAAAAAATGATGGGAGGAGGTGAAAAAAAAAAAAATTAAAAAAATATAGAGGGAGAGAGAAATAAAGTGAGGATACAAGAGATAATGAATATGTGATATAATCTCGTAAATATTGGCAGTGACGCGTGCGTGTCTGTATTCATAATTGTTTATTAACAATTACATAAAAACATATAAATATTTGCAATGACATGGATCAACAGCAAGTGGTGTGAAATAAATGGAGGCATTGACAATGCATTTATAAATTGCCGCAATATCAAATGTATGAGTGGTACTGCCTGATATTACAATAAATAATTGTATTCAAATGCATAAAATTATAATACGTGTGGGAAGTACAAAACGGATATTAATTGGCAATTAATACAAATGTGTAAATTGAATGAGGATGTCAACACATATATATTCATTTATTCGACAAAATAAAAATCAATTGGTGTCACGACCTGATGAAAAAAAATTAATTAATTAATAAAAAATAAGGGAATTTTTCGGTTTAATTCATATTACATCTGCTATTTCACTTTAATATTACAATTTAAAAGTCAAATTTTATTGTTTATTGCTTCATGTAAATTAATATATATATTTATTGTAGTAGTTTAACAAAGAAAAAAAAAAAAAAAAAAGAAAAAAAGAGCGACTTGTCATTTATTATTTATCTTCATAATATTTATGAATAATTTTCGTTGTATAAAAACATTTAACAATTATAACAACGAGATAAAATAGAGAATATATATATATAATTATTTATTATTCTTCTTTTTTTTATTATCGTACAAAATGAAATCCATTTGACTGCGTTGCATTAATTACTCATTTGCCAATGGATCACATTGTTGTAAAGGATAAAAAAAATATAATGAATAATAAAGAGAATTGAATAAACAGGAGACAACGGAAAATTCAAAGAAAAACTATATTTATTATTACTATTATTTTTAAAATGAAATAAAATGAAGAAAAATTGTCGGGAAACCGCTGACAAAGTAACATTAAATTTTTTCAATTTCTTGGTTATGTTCGACACATTTACAAATGTTTAAATAGGTAAAAATAATTTTGGGGGACATTGTGGGCGTATTTGAAGGTCAAGTTTGAGACATAAATTGAGGTTAAGTGATAGAAGAACAAAAAAATATTCTTCCATTGATGTAAAATAACAATTAAATATATAGATATTACCTTTAATCGCGTTAATTTTCCATCTCTCGCAGCGTTGTACACCGCATTTTTGAAATCCATTTTGTTCATACGCGAGAACATGAAGAATTGAAAATAATAATTTTGCCACAAATACACGGACACGAGAAACAAAAAGATTTATTATCACAAAACAAATTGTGTATATATATATAAACTAACGCACACACATTCACACACACACACACACACACACTCACAATATTTTCTTATGGGCCACAATGAAATATTATGCTTTCTTTGTTCTCTGTTAAACACCCAAGGGAAATTATATTCAACTATGCACTCAATTTTTCTTCACTTCCACTTTATTTTTTATTTTTTATATTCCTCTTCAACCTCTTTCACTCTATCCTTTACTCGACTTTTTCTCTTTTTCTTTGTCTTTTCAGGTAACATATATAGATAAAAATTGAGTACGTAGCAAAATGTTTGTGTGAATGTGGTGAGAACTTCTGTTTTTGTATAAAACACTGTAACACATCGCAACAGCACCGTTATTTAAACAGCATTTTATGCGTATATTTAAATATTTTATAACGAATATTAATTGAAATAATACAATAAAATTATGGCACAACACTTGATTTTTAAGTTTGAACCCAATAATCGTTAACCAAAGATACATCTAAATACATTTAATGTATATAGTTCAAGTTTTTATAAACTCTTTTATTGTCTCTGTCATTCGTTTTATAAACGACTTGTAGTAGATGACGGCTGAGAAGCCTCAGGAGACTCTGCCGAATCTTTTTATATTCACAATATAATATATATATATATATATATATATGGATTGCTAAGGTATATCTTAAATAGTTGGACTAGTTTTCATGTGGTGGCACCACCAAACAATGTCTTTGGTCATAATTAGTATTGACAAATATGAACGGTACCGCCATTGTAGCGCTGTCGTCGCACCATTCTTCATTTCTTCTGTTTTTTTCTTATTTAATACAGAAACAATTCAATAACATTATGTTTTCCTTTATTTATTATTAAATTATTATACGTTTTAGTTGTTATATCGTTTATATTTTTTATTGATTATTGTATGCAAATGGTATGTTTGAATTCTTAGCATTATTCTTTAACTATTTTATTGGTAACCTTTTTTTCATGCCAGTGCGCATACGTTCACGAGGTTCGATTTTTCTTTCTTTTTTGCCTACACATTCAATTTGAATTCGCGCCAAAAAAAAAAGAAAACGAAAAACGGTCAATATGTTGAAATGGTAATATAATAATAAATGCAAGTTTATGTAATGAGGTTGACGATTAAATTTGGATTATGGCGAAGTGAAAGTGAATTTTAACCATTGTCAAATCAAAAGTCTGGAAATTATATTAAAAATTTTACAAGATGATAAAAGAAAAGAAAAAAAAAAGATGGTTGCAAAGAGGAAGATTTGTTTTTTATTTTTACAGGTGTACAAACTTTGATATTGTACAATTTTTAATGAACAAGGGGAATACCCCATCCATAAATTTCATGAGAGATAATAAATCTATTTTAATTATTCCGAATAATATTTGTACACTCAGAATACCTATTTGAAGATAATCAACGGATTCTTTCTCGTATTAATTTTCATTTAAAATACTGACAATTACATTAATAATTTTTGTCACACAGTCAAACATTCATTTTGCAATTTAAATGTAAGTATATCAATGAACAAAATTCTATAAAAATTCTTCTAACAGTTCACCATGTTTCTTTTATTTTATTTTTGTTTGTTCTCCATAAGTTAAATGAATTTATTTTTGCAGATCGTAATTTTATTATTGCAAAATTTGACAACAGTTGTTTGCACGTTGGTATATTAATTATAGTTGATGCACACAACTTGTACACAATACAAACTCTACACTACCACCTGCTCCAATGCCAAAAATATATAGCACAAATGTGTAATCAATCAAGGATATATTTCAGTTCTGTTTCAACAATAAAATTATTGAATATCCAATTGGAAAAATGCATATTAAAAACAAAGAATTCTCACAAATTTCACCTGTACAATATTTGTGAATACAAACAACCAGTACACAAACACGTGTAATAATAGTCCAACGAATTTAAACGACAATCAAAAAAAATAAAATAAAATTAACGAGAAATAAATAAAAAAATAAAAATCAAACAACTTATAAAATTGCTCTTTTACGCGAGTAACGGGCAAATAAAATAAATTCGATAACGCACCATAGCAAAAGCAAAGAAGGAAAGGAAAAAAGAAAAAAAAAAAAAGGAAAACGACAAAAATTGTGAAAAATAAAGTGAAAAGAATTGCAGAGAGGAAGAAAAAAAAAATAATGATGCCGTGTTGGTAATAATTTTCTATAGAGAGAATGAGGGAGAAAAGGGGGGCGAGAGAGAAATTAAAAGAGGGGGAAAAGAAGAAGCAGAAGAAGAACGAGCCGAACTTCATAAACGAGTTTTACGATCCATTTATACCGACACCTTCGAGCGCCTCGATTACTCGCCAACAAAGTTTTCGCCTTTCTCTCCAATGTGCACATTCTCTCTCACTTCCAGTGTACTATATATACATACAGAATTTTATATATATATATATATATATATATATAGCCTTCCAGGGCCCTGTACCACCACCACCACCACCACCGCCGCCACTATTACCTCCACACATTTATTCTTCCTCTTGTATACTCATCGTCATCCCCTTTCCCCCGATTTCCATTATCCTCTTTTGCTTCTCCAGTCTCCATCAATCTTTCATCTTCAACTTAATACACCCGCAATAAAACAATAGCGTGAAAAACAAGAAAAAAAAAATGAATAAAAACAAATATGAAGAAACATTTTTTAACACTGGTTATACCGACAATTTGAACTATAACCTATTTCAATGATAGTCAAAAAACTTTTTCATTTCTAATTAAATTAAAAAAAAATTAATTAACCGCCCAATATTATTCATTCAATTATTCCAACAAATGTACACGACATTGTTTAGAAAAGACAAAAAACAATAATTGAGGTTAAGTATGAAATTTACAAATAAAATTGTAATACCAGTGCATATTGACTGATGTAGTAAATCTAGTGTTAATATACTATAGCAATCAGTTGAACATTTAATTTATGACAAATTGGAATTGTGACATTATCAATTATTCTTTACATTGCAAACCAAAAGCAATTGTACTCTTTATCATTGAAAAAAAAAAAAAAAAATTCATGGATTGCTTGCCAATGAAATAGCAATTGATGCGGTGCATTTAACAATCGCCAAATATTCCATCAGTCAATATTGAATTACACAAAAGTCACCAACTAAATCCATAAATATTATCCAGATAAAATTAAATCGTTTTGTCAGTCATTTTGCGTGTGTATATGTGTATAACCCCATTGCCCCTTCTCTCTACATATCATCACATATATATATATATATATTATAGTTGAGTAAAGCAGTAGAGGTCGATCTAATCGAAGATCCTTCCTCCATTCTGTTGCGGATCACGTCGCGTGCACAATGCACACGAACACTCAATAATACGATTAGTCCCAAGCGGCATAAAAGCCACACATATACACAAGCCACAATGTATACGCTTTAACTATTGAATGCGCACGAGCGAATGCGAATCATCGAGTCAGACAAAGCAAGAAAGTGTATACACTAGTAAAATACACATACATACATATATATATATATATATATATATATATGGGAATTATATTCCTGATTCACTCTCACGTCTGCTAAGGCTGAATGTGTTCCTATGAGAATGAGAGAAAACGAGATGGTAGATTAGTGCGCATGTGACTATTCATTGTATATACATTCATATATATATATATATACATACCTCTTTTTACACCCATCTCTCTTGTTTAACCCATTCTCTCTACAACTCCACCATCACCACCCTCTATACGACGCCATCGTCGTTGTGACACTTGGCCGATGACGACTGCGACGACGCCCACGGTAACATTCAGCACTCAATGTGTCCGTCCTCTCTGTTTAATTTCTATTTCACTCATTAAATTCTCTCTCTGTTATACCTTGAACCACCTTTCCCTCCCTTTGTTGTCAGTACCGGCTTTTATATCACGAAAAGAAGGCAAATTGCACTCTTCGTGACCGTTTTTCTCTTTTGCCAAAGAGCAACAAAGAGAGACGAAGAAAAGAAGAAACAAAAGAGTGAAAAAAAAAAAAAGAAGAAAGAAAGAAGTAGAAGCAAGGGACAAGCGAGAGAGAGAGAGAGAAGAAAAAAAAAATAATAAAACATCCTCGAGGATTCAAACACAGAGAAGCGGGAATCCCCCGATCTTCTATCTATGTATGTATTTGTATATGTGCATAGAGGATCATCATCTCTCGTGTGGTTTTACAGAAAGAGAACGAGGTATAGATATGATAGAGAAAGTATAATAGCAATGTGTGAGGGTGCAAGTGAGAAACAATGATTGTTGGGTGGTTGAATGATAAAAGATAGTGAAAACATGCGCGCGAAACAAAGATGGACGGGGCAAATGGATGAGGGTGCGCGCGCAGTAACGGGGGAAATATGATTGTGGCACCTATATACTACACCACTACACCACGCACAGATACGATGAAACACGAGCTACATTGGTGATGGCCGCGACGGCGGCGGCGGCGGCAAGCGGCGTTCAAACGTTTCAACCCATCATCCAGTGTTAGTGGGCCCACGGTTCCAAGCAGTTCACAATTTTACATCAGTTGAGCGTCGTATGTCGTTCGTTGTTCGTCGTACACTATACGCCTCACATATTAAGCCATATATATATATATATATATATATATATATGTATGTATGTATATATACACGAATGGACATGTATGAACATAGACGTTGTGTGTATTTATTTAATCAAAAATAATCCGTGACGTCGTTTTTACTTTGCCTTTATATTCTACTGCAAGTGTTTGCTGTGCATTTCGTCAAAGAGTCCACAAAGATAATAAAAGCAAAAACAAAACAATCGTGAAATAATAATAATAATAAATAAGTAAATAAATCTATAAATAATATAAATGTTTGTGCAATTGTTGAATTGAATGATTTTTTAATTGATACTGTTGTTTTTTTATTTTTTTATTTTAGCATCATCGTGTTGTTGCTGCATTTGCGTAATTTGTGAAATTAATGTGCACCATGTGAGATGGTCGCGGGTGTGTTTGTATGTGAGAATTTGAGAGGCCATCCATTTTGTTTAACTCGAGACACGCGAGTTCATTGTGTGACGATGTGAAAGAGATTATTATCCCATGAGTGTGAGAGGGAGAGGGCGAAAAGGTGAGAGAGAAAAGAGACAACAGAGAGAGGATTTTAAACACGTTATATTTTCTCGAGGTATGTTTCTATTATTAATGTGGTAAATGTGTAGGGTTATTGAGTTAATTTGAATTTTTTCTTTTTTTTTTTCTTTTGCGTTATTTAGAATGTATTGGTGAGATTGATATTGATGTGGCTGTTGATTTATTTATTTGAGACAGAGGTTGAATTAATTGTTTTTGTTTTGTTTTATAGGAGCGCGTGGCGGATTTTATCAATTCACATTAAGTCGTTTTATCTTGTTTTCATTTATTACTACAAGAGTAATAAAAGTAATATTCTCACCAGATGATAATTGCTTTTGAATGATGATAAAAGAGTAATTTATATCAAGTTCAAGTGCAATTCATTAATCCGCCCACACTCAACATCAAACAAACATAACCAAAAAAAAAAAAAAAAAAAAGAAATGGATGACAAGAGAAGAAACAAAATTTTTTTTCATGTTAATTCAGTTTATATGAATGTTTTGTGGAATTAAGACATTTAGTAAGAGACAATTATTCCGTGGTATAAGATCGTTAATTCACAAGGAAGGGACGAGAAGAGAATGAAGAAGTATTAGAGTGTATGCGTGTGTGTGTGTGTGAGTGAGAGGGTGAGAGAAAGAGAGAGGATTTTCTTGGGTCTCGTTAACGATCTACCGGAGGGTTGCGATTAACCGCTCGGACACATTTCCGCAAGCTACTGCCAAACATTTCTGTTCCCGGTGGCAATTAGAAAGGCGACCTAACCCAACCAGATTCAATGCGCCGGCGTCTAAAGGGGGGTGAAAGAAAGAGAGCCCATACCAAAACTCTCCTCGACCCTTTTCTATTTTCTTTTCTTTTTTTCTCCGTCATTTTATTTATCTTCTCTTTTATTTTCTTTTTTTTTTTTCCCTCTCACTCATGCAACCTTCACATTCTTTATTCTCTCTCCTTATCAATCTCACCCTTGGCAGCAACTCTTACCTCTCCCTATAAGAATGAGATTTAACCGGAAGTCACTGCTAGAATTCATCCACAACTTTTTCATTACGAATTTCACTTGGAAAAAGATAAAAAAATTTTTTTTCCCAATATTATTCATTGTCATTATAAAAATAATTTGTTTGTCAAAGCTGCTTGGAACAATTATTCAAATAAATGTAACAAATTACACTAATTGTACAAGACTAATTTACACCATAGTAACTTGACATAAATTCACTTTATTTATACTATTCGTAAAGTAAAATTTGTATAGATAAATTCATGTCTCAATGCAGTAACACTTTCAATGAGACAACTTTGTTCCAAACATTCAATAATATATTTAATTGCGGATTATTTTTCTTCAATATCATTTTTTGTACCATCCTATTTATTATTTATTAATTGATTTTTTTTTCTACTTTTCCTTTCTTTCTTTCGTTTTTTTTTTCTTTATCGTCTATCGGACTTGAGTTATCAAACAAATAGAGAGACCTTGAGAGACTTTTGTGTGCCCGCGTGTTTTTCATATCGAAGCCCCGCGGAGATTAGGCCCAAGCGTGTAAGCGGAACGGAGTTTACACGAGTCGTAAATCGAAAACGATAAATCTATTGACCATACAGGCATATATATATATATGAAAACAAACTGTATACTTGTGGGTTTCACACTTGTAGACGTTATAAAATTCACCGAAACCCCCAACTCAAACTGTCGAATGCTCTAATCAAATTAAATACATTCTATATACATAGGTAGCCTTTGCAATTAATCGATATTTTCATATTTTCATACAATTCTACTTCTATTCAAACAGAAAAAAAAAAAATACAAAGTAATACATAAATAAAGAATAATAATTTAAATGTTACACTAATAATTGTCTCATACAAAAAAATATTCAATATCACATTCAATTTCTTCATTTTTTTGTTCTATATCTTTTCATTCTACATCTCTACTTATTTACACATTAACGAAACATCTATATATCTTATTAACAATAAACAATTTGTAGAATAAATGTGATGATTATCTTGTATATTTATGTATATATATTTTTCTTTAATTGCAGATAATTCAAATGCAGTGCGAAGAAGTGTAACAATATTGCGGAATAAAGTTGAAGTGTGTGAAATAGAATTATCAAAATTCACAACGATATATCTTTTGTATAAAGATAATATCTATCTATATGTATATATATGTAGATATAAATGGATGAGTGACATGCGAGGGATATACAGCATACAAAAGCTTGATGCTGACTTGGCTTAGATCGATTGTCCGATATCCGGTGGTCGTGTATAATGCTCGTCTACGCCACAGACTGCTGCTTCTCGACTACTTGAGCCATGAAGTGACCCATCGACTCAGTTGACGCTCTCATACCACCGTGGTGGATACGTTTTGGTAACAATTAAGATGTACCCCGCGCCGGCGAGACACCCAGCCGCTCCCGTAAGTTTCTCTTGTAAATTATTTCATTAATTGTTTCAATATATTTTGTAAACATGCTCATTACAATGTGTATACACTAAATATTAACCTGTGCATCATTGTAAGCCTGGGACAATTCAATATTTCATGAAATATTATATATTTTTAGGCGAATTTTTAGAGTGGGCTGCTGTAAATAGTGCACTAGTTGACAATATGTTTTAATCAACTGCGTGATAATATATAGGACAATGCGTTTAATACTGGACATATATTCAATTATTTTTACCCCTCATTATTTGTTATTCGTAGAATATTTTGTACGATATTTTACAGGGTAAAATAATACTTTACCATATATTATCTGGAGGAATTGAATGAAATAATTTTGACTAATGTCATGGGTAAAATTTCCCCAAGCCTACTTAAAATGTATGGTAAATTTTTCTTCTCGTTTCATCCGAATATTTAATATAAAATTCTCTTCGTATATAAATTGATAATTAATTTGGTATATGTATGAACAAATTTATTTGAATTTTCTCCATGTGCAATGTGTATACTGTTATTGCCAGTGAGGAGAATACTTCAATAAATTGTTAGTGTATAAATACAATTGACCAGTTTGTTTCAAATATGTATTTACTGTTGCAATATTTTGTGATTGTTGTTGTGTATCAGTTTTGGTCAGATATTCAAAATGAAATTCATTGGGATATCTCGAACAAATATAAATGTATTTATTTGGAGTAGTTATTATTATTCAAGGTTTATCGAATGATGTTATTCATTAGCAATACAGTTGAACAATGATATCTATTAAATGATCATTCATTGAAATTTAGAAATTTCAATTTTATTGGACTTAAAATATTGATATTTTCACGTGTGAAATGACAAATTAATTCTGTTGCTATTTCATATTATCATTTATTAACCGCTCAACAAAATTTCACTGGCCATAACTATTCTCTTCATTCACTTCAACACGTGAATGGTAATAACTGCCCATTTATACTTTTATTCTGCAAATTGATATAGCTCCACGTTCAAGAGAAAAGAGGGAAAAAAAAAAAATAAAAAGAGAAAGGGCAGATTCAATTGCAGTTACATGGATAAATACATTGGATAGTCATTCATTTTTTTTTCCCCACATCTTTTTCTTCTTGGAAGGTGATGTATTTACTGTGTTCAAGGGGTGTAGAAGCGTGACGATAGAGCATTTGGCAGGAGGATGGGGGGTGGTGGTGGTGGTGGTGGTTGGCGGTGGTCGGGTAGACAAAAAAACGAGGGATAGAGTAATTGTTTGTTTATACCACCCCAACATTCTCCTCACACTCTCTCACTTACGCCCTCTTTGCCAAACTTTTTCAACCCCTCTACTCCTCTCTCATTCACCCCTCGCACTCTTAAATATATCTCTCGTTTTCCATTCATTCTGTGGTTTTAACACCACAACCCCTTTATCATTCTCTTCGTCTTCTTCTTTCCCTTCGTTTACTACTCTCCTCCAAGACATTCTATATATAAACTTTTTCTTTGATTTATCACTCTCTATTTTATCACTATTATTGTATACATAAAGTTTAAAAAATAACAATAACAAAACAAAAACTAAAAATCATCAACAATACTGCAACAATAAATTGCAAATGGTTTCAAAACTTTTCCAACAATTCCTGTCCATTTTTATACTGCACACCAGTTTTATTTATTTACTTTTATCATGCGTATGTCGAGAACGTTTTCTTGTCCTTTTTTTTTTATTTTATTTATTCCTTTCTTTTCTTTACATCTTTTTTTTTTTCTTTTTTTTTCGGTGTAAAGTTCATTGTTCCGCGAGTTAACGACTTGGCGCATACACGTGCACATACATACATACATACATGGATATATTTATATGTACACAGTAGGCGCTTGTCAAACGTTAATAGCGTTAGTGCAAAGCGTGGGCGCGGACTCATGCACATGCCTTCGTAATGAATGTATTCGCAAAAGGCGGTAGAATTTAAGCGCGAGCGACTGAGGGAGATGAAGAGGTGAAAGAGAAAAAAAAAGAAGAAGGCTATGCATACAAGAAAGATGATGATGGAGGGAGTGAAGTGGCGGAAGAGAAGAGAGAACGAGATGTAGCATATGCATATAGATATATATATATATATATATATGTGAGTGTGTTTTTTTTTGTTTTATATTATTACTCGGACGTTTCGCTCCCACCCTTTTTTTTTTGTTGTTTATTTGCTTATTTGTTCATTTATATTATTATGCTACTGCTTTTTTTTCGTTATTTTTTTATTGTTTTTTTTGCGAGGCAAAAAAAAAAGCCATTATCAATATTGATTTTTAGATTTATTTTTTTTATTCGTTGAGATACTGGAGAGGACATTTTGTTTTCTTTTTTCCCCATTTTTATTTTTTATTTTGATGTTAATGTTTATTGTGTGATGTGGGAAATGATTTGAAGGTGAGAGTGCACTGTTGTAGTGTGTCCATTGGAGGGAAGAAGGTTGTGGGTGGATGTATGAGATTTTTCTATTGTTTCTTCTTTTTTTTTTTTTTCTTCTTCCTCTTTTTTTCCTCGCGGATGACAATTGTCAATTAAATTGCGTTAATAGCGCCGTTGTTGTATTGAATTTTTTTAGTTTATCAACAGGAGTGGTAGCAAATGTACAAGTTTAAAATGAAATGAAAATTCCGAAGATATGAACAATTTAAGTTCTATTGTTTTTAATTTAATTTTATTTTTTTATTTAACCACCGCGTTGAGAAGAAAAACATTTACACGTACATGCACATATATACGCAAGCGTACCTCCCTGGAAAAGGGCGGATCCTCCGAGAGGGCAACGAGAAAAGACCAAAGTGGAAAAGAAAAAGAAAAAAAAAAATATATATATATATATATATATAAATACGAACAAGGTGGAAAAAGTGCAAAAATAAAATTAAATAAATTACGAAATAACAGAAAAAATCTCAACAATTTTTTTTTTCTTCCTCTCTTTTCACTTATTATTATTATTATTACTATTTTCCTTTTCTTTAAAAGAGTTTTCGTGGCTTGTATGAGGACTGCAATGGCGACCTTGCGCTGTCGTCGTTCACATCTTGTGATGAATATTCACGAGAGTGCTCCTCTTCCCTACCTTCCTTTCATTCTTTCTTAGTCACATCATATAATATACACGAGAGAGGAAACTTGTTATTTGCACACTCTATTCCTCTCTCCACTTTCCCACCATCACTATTTAACATTGCTTCACACTCTGCACCATTACACAGAGTGTAATAGACGTGGAAATAAATAAAATACTGTTCAGATATTTAATATAAAATTACAAAGTTAATTATTATAGTTAAACAAAGTATGAAAATTCATCAATAATCACTAAATATATAAACAATTGTACAAAATACAATTAAATATATTTTTCCAATGGCTTCAAATTTATTTATAAAATTATAGCAATATTTATATTTCATCCAATTATATATCCATTGAACAATGTTTTAACAATTAGTAGTCATCTCTCAGCCTCAGGTGCAACACAATTGACTGAGTACCAAGCATAAAACAATTTATTTACCCCAACAGACACACATACATGCACGAACATTAAAAGAAAAAAAAAAGGATAAATCTAATCTATTATTACTATATTTTTGGTTGCTTTATGTATATAAAAATAAAAATGTTCTCCCTCGTGTCACTTAGATTGAGAGTAAGGGAAACAAGGGAAGCGTAAAGACGATAATGTTACGTATATCATATATATAAATTCTATGGTATTGAGTTGGCGCGAGAGACTCAACATTGAGTCGAGGGTTCGAAATCGATCGTCTTTGTCACGTCAAAACTGTTGGTTGGAGCCTCAGGTTTCATCTCGCCCTGTGCTGTGTCACTAGTTGATAGTGTATATATATATAAAGAGGTCATAGGAATGGGGAAAAAAAGGGATGTCAGGATGATGGGACGAGGGAGAGAGAACGGAGAGGGATGAATAAGTAAAGGGGACGACTGGACTCTGTAAGTGGTGAGTTTTAGCGGGATAATTTGAGGGGTGACGCGTTTTCGTACCAAAGTCCCTGGGGCAATGTCTTTTTTTTTTTTTTTCTCTTTTGCTTTTCTGCCATCTTGCTTTATTATCTTCCGCAAGGGTGGAGGTACAT
>CAJUYH010002418.1:0-11314 GCA_910591685.1 Galerucella tenella
TCGATTTTTTGTAGAAGCCGTATCTCTTTTAGTACGCAGTCCTGAGTAAAACCTTTCTTTCATTTGTAAGTACCGCTGATCTGTAGCCATTTTCCATTAAATAATCACACACACGAACACAATCAATGATCGCACTCAATAATTTAGTTTAGAACCAATGCGTGAACTAATAAAATACGTCTGCATAGAACAAAGGAGTGTTGCGTACTAACCATAGATAATATGTACTAACACACCGAACGAGCTGCAACGTGTTTACGGGGTAGTCCCGCACCCCGCGCATGCGTCTCCTTCCCGTGGTCGTTCGTTATACACATTGCCTGATGCGCTTCTGGCATTTTATAATATACCTAGGCAATGTATGAAATGAATCGTATTATACACATTGCCTGAACGTTTTTGGCCATGTATATAATGCCTAGGCATTCTATACATTGCCGGATTATACAGATTGCCTATAACATATACATAACTAGTTTAACACACCTTGTGGAAAAATAAAACATTTTAAATAAAAACTTTTTTACCTTCAGCTGTTTAGAAGTTATAAGCAGGTTGATCAGGTGAAAATATAAGTGTACACCCGATACGCTTATTATACATATTTATACAAATATTATTTCATTCTCATTCATAAAAATAGACTATAACTGGTATTATGTTTAGTGTGAATGTTTCAGCATAATGCTCTGCATATAGAACCGCTTTTTGCTTATATTATACAATTACACCTATATTATCACAATGTTATTCTATGAAACGAATTTAGAAAATAGAAAGCATACTGAATAAATAATATCACAAAAACTCTCGCGTAGTCTACAGACGGAAAAAATGTAATCGAATATTTATTGAAGAGCTCGTGCGATATTTTTTAGCAATAGTCGGTGTAAATTGTTTAAATGGACGAGTATTTTAGTTATCATTGTTCCGTCAGGATACTTCACCGAGGTGATCTCCATTTTTATGATGAATTGGGATTGATTACGGGCTTTCCAAGAGTTCCCAGCAGTTACTATTGATTCAGTAACCTCCACACTTTTTTCACTTTCGCTAATTTGCGGAAGAAGAAGTGCTGGTCTCAGAGCGAACTGTTTTAGCTTTAACTTTTGCTTCAGAACCAGGCTGTTTGGCCAAATTTTGGTTTGCGCTTGGACCTTGACTTCCCAGGACTAAGTTTTAGTCTTCCAACTTTTGCTGTTTGAACCGCAGTTTGCGACATTGTATGCACGAGATTTGTTTTGGCTTACACTGCCTAAACTGCTAGTGAGGTCTCTCCAGAGACCTAGACAAGATAGATTTTGCTCGTCACTTTATGAAATCAGTTTAAAAATAACCATTCTTTAATAGTTCATAATATTGTTAAAATGTAGAAATCAATTTTGAAAGATTTGCATCGGGTAGGGTTTTTATACAATTAACGAGCTCCGACCGCATGTAGCCGCATCGTTAGAATCAGACCAAGATTAATGCCAGACCGTCTAATTAAGTAACGTCATAATTTCGTATGAAGTAAAGCGACGAATATGGGAAAAACATAGCAAACCGCTAACATTCCGCCACGCGTTGAGAGGAATGTTTCCGCTTGGGACCTTTTTATACTTTCAAGTTTTGATGTTTCAGCTCGAAAAAAAATAAATAAGTAAAAAAAAATTTATTTATATTTATCGTCTCTAAAATATTTAGTAAAAAGTTGTAGAAATAAACTCGTGGTCTCTTATGACATTCAGAATGTTAAAAGTATCACGTAGCACTAACAATATGGTTTAAAGCTCTTGTCTTAATTTATTTTACAATAAAATATAGGTATTTTATGCAAAAATAGTTTATGCTCGGCAACTCAGGTTTAATTTCATTGAAAACCATTCAAGGTTAATTTAAATAGCTACTTCCTCATGATATACAGACTGATCATTTGAATTCTGATACATTTAATTTCTTACCGGCCATTTGTTCAAAACCACTTCACGATACCTCAACTGGTTTCCCAGTTATGGGCTAATTAAATGTTACGAAAGTCAAATGATCACCCTGTATTCGTGAGGTTTAATTCAGTTTAGTTCAATTTTCAAATTTATTCGTATCTCAATCTATTAACAAGCCCATTTTGTATTTGTTTACCATTTATTTGTCTTAATTCTTGAACTCGTTTATTTAAGTGAGGATGGAATTGGAAGTTCATACGTAAAATATCTATTCAAGTTTAGAAATACAAAATACAAGAATACAAAAAAGGAAATTGATATACTTGATTTTGTGGGAAATCAGAATGCTTCAAAAAACAATTAATTTTCTTTGATAGTGCCATCGTAAATTTTCTTTCTATTTGTAGAAAAGGTTCACGTCTTTGTCTTTTTGAATTTTACGAGTTAAGGTGTAAAATCGACTCTCAATTTATAAGACCGTTTCAAGGAAAGTACGTTAAATGGTCTGGAATTCATACGATTACACATAAACATCAGCATGAAATCTTTCGCATTACATTAGAAATACAGTGCCAGTCTAAAGTAATTTGCAATGCACTTCAACTGACTAACGAAAATTGAAGTGTATCTCTTTTAATGAACGTCAAATTATACTGGGTCGTCAAACAATGAAAAAAATAGTAAACATTGGGTATCATTGAGATTTTCGAATATCATTTATTGAGTACCAAATAATTTTCCTTTTGCTCTCCATCAGACAATAATTTTTGTAATTGCGAAAAAGGGTTGCCTTCCAAATACTCTAATAAAATCCACTTATTACAGACAGTGGAAAGCGCAACACGAGTAGAAGCTCCAATCAGGAAGATCGCACCAAAGTGGTTATGGTGTCTTCCTCAGAGAAGGATGCTGTTCAAGCTGGACCATCATATGATTCAGGCGTCGGATTTTACACACCCACAACTCCTCAGAACTCAGGTATAGATCACTGAAAACCCACATCAAAAGCTTATTGCACCAGCACGTTTTTAAATTATGCATTTAAAACAATTTTCTAATCCTTGGGTATTCCGCTGATATACATTTTGTACATAATGTTAATTAATTTATTAACATTTTTCTGGTAATGTCCAATATAATCTGACAATTACTAATTTCCACAAAATGAAAGAATTTAATTTATAACAAAATGATTTTAGTCGAGTAATTATTGTTAAGTATGTAAAAATACAAAAGGAAATAGGTGAAGCACAGCGAAAAGATTAAAATGGACAGTAAATTTTATAAATATTTCATGTTTTATCCAAACAGTAGACAAATTCATTACGAATGCATGGGTCATCAACGCGAGTCAACTAAACATAATACATCATTTTACGCCCTGTTTAAAATTCGAAATAAAATAACAAATTAAGCCGGTCCTGTCGTGAAATGTTCATCTCACACCAATTTATTTGCCACTATATCTTTTACGAGTACTATACTTCATAAATTATTCTATGGGATATATAGTAGTGCACTCTGACTAAAATATCAGAAGCCGCGAAAGTAGTTGGAAAAATACCGACAATGTGAGTTGTTAATTCACACAGCTGACGGTGTCAAGTATTTTTGTTGTTACCGTACTTTTGGTAAGAGAAGGCTAAACTGCGAGTTGTGTCAGCCGTAAAAAAGGAACGCTCTCAACGTGCTACTGTTTGATCGTCTTACACCAGTAGAGTTGCAGTTTCTAGTAAACGATACAGAATATAAAACGGAAAGGCGAAGACATTTTATATTGGTTACAGAGTAAGTCACTAGACAAGCCGTTGTTTAAATGTTATATACTCCTGATTGGCTACTTAAATTATTAAATAAAATCAATATTTAACTAATTCCACAACAGAAACATAACATATATTACTTGACCGGTTTCACAAATAACATTAGTATCGATAGGAGTGAATGATGGTGATTGATATAATTTACTTCTAAGGATGCAAATGTTATTTGTGAAACCGGTTTATTAATGTATGTTATTTTTCTGTATTAAACATATTAATTAAGAAATAAAGATACTGCTATCATATACCACCACTTAACAAATATTTCAAAAAAAACAAAGACATTAAACATCTTGAGAAAGAGGATGGAACATATTCCAACATAAGAGGATTAAACAACATGGTAGAGTACGTAGTCTAAAAAAAAGAAGAAAAATGCTTGAAAAATAATACGCCAGAGCAAAATGAAGTATACAAAAGTCATGGAGAAAGTGTCAAAGAGTTAGTAATCGAAGCAAGAATTAACTCATGGATAGATTTTGATAAAAAAATGGAAAAGGATAGCTCAGGTGATAAAAATTATTATATAGAGTTTTGAAATCACTTGAAACGGAAAAAAGAACCACACATAAAAAGCAAAAACAAAGAAAAACTAGATAAAAAGAATATTTTAAAGAGTTAATAGACCAGCCCGCACAAATAACTGAAGACAATACTGAAGAAGTAAAATACCGAAAATGAGGATGAAGATAGGGAAATCGAAGTTAACAAATCGAAGAGTTACAAAATACAGTTAAAGCCATAAAGAATGGAAAAGCACCTGGGATTGATGAAATTAGAGCCGAAATGGTTGAGAACCTAGGAATCAGAGGATTAAAAATATTGAATAAAGCATGGAAAAGCATCTGTATACAAAAAAGGGCACCAAAAACAATGTCCCAATACTATCGTGAAGATATATTATTATGAACAAATATGAATAACAATACTAGAAAGCCAACTATCAGAACCACAAAGCGGATTTAGACCAAGATGGAGTCCACAAGATCAAATATTCACGATAAAACAGGTAATAGAGAACAGACCTGGACGATAAAAATACATATCTAGCTTTCTTAGATTTTGAGAAGGCTCTTGTACAGTACCCAGGAATAAAGTAAGGGAAGGATTGAAAGAAAAAGGAATACACGGTAAAATAATAAAAGTTATCCAAGACATATATAAGACAAACAAGAATTTCATAATACGTATCAACTTGCAGTCAAAAGAATTTAGAAGTAACCCGAGACAACGAGGAGGATAAGCCCAACTTTATTCAATGTACATATGGACAGCATAATAACAAAAAGCGACCACAAAACTAAGAAAATGTTCATTGGACACAAACATTTAGAGAGAGTAGAAATAGGGGAGGGAATTTTTGCAGATAATGTAGTACTTATAGCAGGAAGCGAAAAAGAATGACAAGAAAAAAAACAGTTGGAAAGATTTAATGGAAGAAGAGGGCATGAGAATAAATACCAATAAAAGAATAAAACTAATCTAGGGGCACAAAATATTAAAACGGACATTAAAATAGATACCATAAAAGTAGAACAAATTGAGTAATTTAAATACTTTTGAAGAATGTTTGACGAAACGAGACAACCAGACGCTGAAATAAATGAATGGATAACAGGAGGCAGGTGAAATGGATATATGAGGCAAGAGCACAAATAAGAAAAAGAAGTGGGGGCCATGACAGACGTGGAACAAAATGATGGGTGAAATAATTATATTATAAATAATATGAGGCAAATTCTAGCGGTGGTAGAAAAAATTAAAATAATGGAAAACAAGATGGCAGTCTTACCAATTTTAAAGACTTATAACTTGGCATAAATCACTGGAGAACTAGACTGTAGTAAATTATAGTAATAGGGCAAACAACTATTTTACAATGACGCTTCAAATGTATAGCGATAACTGAGAAATTGTAAATAAATTTATATTAAAAATAGTATAAAAAATTAGCTTTTTCTCGAGTGCTCTAAAAAGAAAAACTTTAAATCAAATCCATCCATTCATTACGTTACCCAATCTATATGACATAAAAGCTTGTCGCTAAAATTACTTGTATAGACAAACAAGAATACAGTAACTATGTAACATGAACCTGACATAAGTGAGTCTAGGAGAAAAAAGGTATGTATTTAGAAAGGATGGGTCGTATAGGACATACATTTGCGCAAGTAAATGTCGCGACAAGCTTTATATCATATAAATTGTGTAATGGAATAAATAAGGGGGCTTGATTAATTTTGAAGATTGTTTATGCATTTTCAGTGCATTTAAGTGGAAGCTCATTTTTAAAGTGACTTTCTTCCCGTAAAAAGCGGTAACATATAAAAAATATTGTAATGATATTACACATACTAAAAAACCCTAATAAAACTACCTATAGGAATATTTTCACTTAATATAAAAACCATACATTTTTTCTTCTAAAAAGTGCTATTTCACTCTACTAAGCTCTTATATTACGAATACAATTTAACAAATACTGTATATATTAATTTTGCTTTATTAACTTAGCTATTTACACATTAGCTTTTTTGCATGTTTATTAACAACATAGGTACACATTATTAATTTTATCACGTGATCAAATCAGAATATAAGCAATATATTTTTTTCATTGTGAGGTTGATGTCTTGAAATGCCTCTTTATAGTCTTTACGCGAAGAAAAGGTAACTTAAGAGGTTGAAATTGAAATAGTTTCTAAAATATCAGACCATACAAAGTGGGATGAAAATAGATCTCAAATACCTTATATTTTTATTAAAAAACTGTTATTTCTTGAGTGTAGGTACATTCAACAAAAAATGTTTTTTCAAATACGCGAAACCAAATCTGATCTTCAAACGGTTTCTTCCAAAATGTTCCTTCATTTCACTAACTTTCATAATCAAGTCCAAAATAAATAAGATTTATGAAAATTATTTACATGTTTGGAGTTTAGAACATGTTTCCAGAACAATTTTTAGATGATTTTCGAAAAGGACACAAATATCTTCTGTATGTTCCTGCTGGTGTAATCATTAGTCTTTTTATTGATTATTTTGGGTAATCAAATCAATTAAAAAATATAAAAAAGATTGTGGTTTGATTTCCCAAAATAATTAACAAAAAAAGAATAAGTACACAAGTAATATCATCTCTTTTTCAAAAGAATATGAAATTTCGTTTTTAAATCACATTTCTATTGGTATCGAGGAAAATATATTTTCAGTTTAAAAATGTACAAAACATTTTGAACATTGCCTCGTTTAGCATGATTATAATTTTTTTATAAAAGTTCAGTATTTTGAATCAATTTAAGTAAATTAAAAGTGTATTAGCGGACAACCCCTTGCATTGTATTGTTTAAGTTCCTAAATGTCTGTCACTTCAATGGTGTAGCGGTAGTAGAACTTCAGATAACAACAAAAATTACAATTTTTTTAATTAACATGTTGCTGCAAGATAAATGTTTGTTATCCCTGGTTGCTATTACTAATAGATGTTCTAAATGTTAAACTCAATACAATGGTAGCTCTTAATTTACTTTTTAATCGAGTTATATGAAATTGAGTATCTTGAGAAATAAAATGTAATTCAATATTTTATTTTCACGTTAAAAAAAACTGTTTCATACAATTTTCATAAAACATAATGACTCGATATTCACACCTGATCCGTATTTAATAATTTAAAAGGTGTTCAATATGTACAAGAAAGTGAAAAAAAATATTTTAGGAACGTGCTACGGTGCTGGGTTTCATTTATTAAACAAAATGATCTATATCCTGTCAGAGGAGTTTGAATTTTCGTACAAATTTATTAATCTTGTCAAAAACAATTAAAGAGGGTTCTACAAAAACAACAAATTGAAAAGTTATTAAGTTAACTTTATTGATCTTTTTTGAATATGGTTTAAGAGCTCACAGCAAATAATATAATGGAAAGTAAACAAGAGCTATTCGTTGTAATTCTTTTAGTGGGTACACTGATCTACAAAAAAAGGACCGGTCAAAATAATTTACACTCAAATTTGCATTTTTATAGTTTTTTATCTCGGAGTGCATTTTTTAGCTTTTCAAAATATTGTACTTTAGAGCAAATGTCAAATATTTTTGACGTAACCGTTGAGTATGCCCGTTATCTTGATTTTTTTAAAACCTATAATCACAGCGGCTCTAAAGTGATATCAAAACAAAACAAAGTAAGTATGCACAATTTTAAAATTTAAGAAATTATGAAAAGATCAAACTTCCAACTGAGATATTAAGAAATTTCATTGAATGTGCAGATGTACTAAATGAGATATGATTAGGGTCGCTAGCTGACTAAATCATTCGCTCAACACCAACTTTGTTCCAATATCAGTTCCTTTCTTGGATACACTGGGGAAAAGGTAGCAGCAAATACTGAAGAGTATCTTGAAAATCCTCGACCACAGATCACAGATTGCTTTTGACGGAAAAATAAAAACGTAAATCAAAATACAGGTTTCTGTTGTTATGTGTTTTATTGAATATCAATCAAGCTAGAGCTAACAAATTTGTAAGAAACATCTCGCTCAAGTTATAATTGAGTGCGAAATGCAAATGTCAATAGCGGCATTTAATTCAAGATTAAAAATATATTTTTTAAATTATAATACTATTCTGGTCGAATTTCTTTTACAGATCAGTGATCAGTGTATTATTTAATCCAATTATCACTAAAAACAATTATTCAATCCAAATTTTGGAAAGTCGTTGCAATTATCTAGCCACTTTGGTAAATACTAGCTATACTTTTGTATTTAAACACCATTTTTCTTAGCCTGCTTTTCCTACATTTTAAAGCGTGACATGACGTGAGACGTACGTCCCTTCAGAAAATAATTGATTATTCATTTAAACTATATCATTTTTGAAAACCATATTTAATCTTTTTATAAAATTATTGATATTTTCTTGAAAAACTAAAACAATCAAGTTCATATTGACTATATATCTAATAAGTCAAAATCGTTGCTCGGGGAGTACAGAATGGAGTAAATTGTCCCAACTGTATTCAAATTTGTCAGGAAGTGTTAATTCCTGCAATAGTTTGCCGCTGTTGAGTTCAAGTGGACGTGCCGACAGTATAACAAAGATAATATCTGCGATATTCCATTTCTCTCTGAGTAAGTATCAAAACCGTCTCTAAAATTTCATCACAGAGATTTATTAGATTACCAGGAGAATCAGAATAATATAGATTACATGTTAGTATGTTCCAAAATAATATTTTTGGTGTATTAGTTTCAAAAAACTTGTCATGGAGTTCTAAACATTTCCTTCAAAGATCACACATACCTTTGAACGTATTTAAGACAATTCGACTTTCAGCACAACCGATTTGTACAACCTTTAGGAGCAAAGCACGGTTTAATTTCACATACTACAATATTAGATGATGCTTCATCGCTTAACTTAGAATTAAATCCATCCATGTTAAGAAAATTAACTAACGAATTAAACAATTCCATGAAACAAATCCTCCTTTTTCCCTGTTTCACTCATGTAAGGTTTAATAGAAATTAAATACCAAATATTATAAGTATAAATAATTAGGAATATATACAAGGAAATGAAGAAAATGTTAATACAAAGTACGCAATGATTCAGGAACTGCCAAATACAAAACTGAACGCGAACGTCAAGTTCATAATTCCTATTTAACCATTACCAAATCTCACTCTGTTATCTAAACTGTATTATTTATGGCGGTAAAAAATGTGGTGTTCTTTAGATTCTCATAAATAAATTTGAAGAATGGACGGTTTCTCGAAATACCAAATTTGTCAGATAAGGCAATTATGATTAACTGCAGTAAGGCACACTGACAACCGACAACCTATATTAGATTCTAGTAAGACGTGAAAGCTATTAAATAAATCATAATAAAGAGAAGTAGCACGGTGCCACGGTGTAGCTGTTTACAGGATCTACGATTCGATTGTCCTCTTCCTTTTTCGTCGTCGTCCCGACCATTCACACGTATTTGTCAGTCACAGGTCACTGTTAAACATGAAAATTGACAACTATAACAGATAATTATAGAGGAGAGATGATTAGATATACACAAATAAAAATTTTAAATTATATTAAACAGGGAAAAACAAATAAAATGTAATTTAATTTGCGGCAAACTGAATGCGGATGGGTAGGTATTTAAAATAAGGCGTAACTAATACAAATTAGTTGGCCAACTTTTGATGGATTATGCTGCAAAGTTGAGGTAGGTAATCAATGTTGGCTGTGGCTGAACGTCCCGACGTAATATGTTGTATCGTCTATGATACCTTCTGCACTTGTCTGACACGAGGTTTGGATCTTTTATGATAAATTTCTTGTAATTGCTGATATTAATTACTTGGTCTTGAATTGCCAAGATAAATCCTGTTTCTGGAAATAATGTGCCACTTATTTGATGCTTCATTGTCGATAAAAGGTTGATTGAGGTCGTGATGAAGCGGTTTCTGGGCCCACTCCGCCTGTTTGTTTCAAGTTTCAAGTTTCTTATCAGGGTTTACAAGATCTAAGGAAGAATAATTTTTATCTGCTTTCGCGACCAGCTCATTCAATTTAGATGTTTGAGCCTTGCCAATGTAGTTAAGATATTTTTTTATTTATTTAACTGAATTTACAAGAACTAAAGTTCCAAGGAATTATTAACATAATGAAAAAGACAACGTTAACAAAGCAAATTGAGGAATTTTTTGAAAACCGTAGTAAAATAAAAATGGAAATAAGACAAGACATTTAGGCGTAAGATTATTAATTGAAAATTTGTCCATAAGGATATTCTTAAAAGGCCAGAAACAGCTTTGTCTGGCAGAAAAAAAAGAGCTAATTCTGAAAAAAACAAGTGTGGTTACAGACGTAGAAGGCCAGACCTCGCGTGGGCCAAATGGGAACATGTGCGAAAAATAATAAAAAAGTGACGATCCGCTACGAAAGCACATTTTCCCCTGCTGTAAACCGAACTTTGCTTTACAGTGTAACGTTCTCAATCGCCATGAAGAAGTGAAGACGTATACTTTTATGATTCACTATTTTTTCCCCGTTTTCCAGTTGTAAGAACGTTAAAAATTATGTTTATACCGAATTTAATTCGACCTGACAAAATAAAAGAATATTTTCTATTGAAAGTAATAACTTTTGGATTGGTTTTTATTTCAAGTTACAATCTGCCACTATTTTACGTTTATTTTATAGCACATACGAAAAATACGAAAATATAAAATTAAATGGAGGATACGCGTCAAAGTGTAACAGGTGGACGAAATTACGTGGTTTACAACTAAGAATAAGGTTGGAAATATGTATTGTTCACAAACCAATCGATACTCTCAGAAGAGGAACAATATTCAGCATAGACACATCCGAATCGGAATAAGGGTAAAAAAAGGGTATTACAAAAACTACTTTTCCAATTTATTTTAATGTTTTAGTAATGAGTATGTTTATAGTAAATACTTTTTCCTACGATCACATAGGAAAGTGACATATATCGCACTGTCTAGTTCTATGGAAAGTGGCCTTTATTCATACGTGTACGAAAAAAAAATT
>CAJUYH010002418.1:11414-51517 GCA_910591685.1 Galerucella tenella
GAATAAAATAAAAACTTTTTCTTAGCATTTTATTGCGGCATAAAATAGAGCAATAGCACACGATACCTCACTGTACAGTAAAAGAATTTAGTAGAAATGTATTATAAGCCATTCGCACTCAAAAAGCGAACTTAGTTTTTGCCTATACCACGGTAAATCCAGATGAAAATATGTTTACCTGAAACGTGCACCGAATGTCGACAATAATGCTCGGATTTACAGGAAAAGAGTAAACTAATCATTAAAAATAACTGCTTAAACCTCACAGAAAGATACCAGATCAATAGGGGTCTTCAAGTAAATATTTACGGGAAAGAGATATAGTGCAGATTTATACAAACTAACCCATTCGGCAGCTAGACAGGAAAGTTATCTTGTTTCATGTTTGATGATCCGGGACGAGTTACCATCCCTAGGTACAATAAATAAGATTATCATTTTGGGGATGCATTTTAATGAACAATCTTGTAGGAGCGTAATTTAAGTTTTCTTATGTCACCAGATTACCTGCAGCAACGAGAAGTGCTGCCGTAAACTGAACAAAGATTAATGAGTTTAGTAGTTCGCATTCAATGCGAGTCGTTAAGGTTTCGTTGTAAGATGAGACGTAAAGTAAGATTAGTTGAGACGTTAATACTATTATTATTCCCAAGCGTAGACAAAACAGGAAGAAATACACATATATGTTCCTTAAAATGCATCGACTATATTTATAAATGTAGCAAATAATATATTTTCATATAAATTAATCAAACATTTTTTTATGTTACTGTAACAGAAGCTCGTGGAAAATAGAAAAATACGAAATGCGAAAGACTGTCAAAATAGTCTACGTAGGCGCTTGCTGGCAGTGAGATTAAAAGCTTGAGGTAAATTTGTCTGCAGTTAGGTACACAAATAGGAAGATAATGGAAGGGAAATTGGGATTAGCATGAACAAACAAGGATAACACAATATGAGTACGGTGTGCTGAAATAGGTTTTAAATGGGGGCAATGGTGACAAAAGTAAGATTTTTTTTCACAAATTACTGAAAGATCAAAATTACTCCAGGTGTAGAATTGAATTTTTTTCTGTTTCAATACAAGGAATAATTCACCCTCAGTTTGTAAATCTCATGACTATAAAATATTAAAACTTTTCGCATATAGTTTTTATTATAAATTAAAGTTCTCTTAATAACATATTCAAAGGATTCCTTGAATATTTTAATCTGGAAGTATTAAAAACTGGACAAGAGCGAGTTGTGCTCGCGTAAGATCAATATGTTATCTACCATGTTTTTTAAATCTGATCATGTTACTTTAAAATATTAAATATTTTTCTGTGATCTATAAAAGAACAATAATTTTCTTCATTTTCATTCAAATTTTATGCTCAGTACTTTTCGGAGATATTTATTTTAAAATTATAGAAACTATATTCGAAACCCTCACAATAAGCACTTCCAACTACATTTTGGAAAAGTTTTTATTAACTTATAACGTATGTCAAAGGTAAAAGCTTAATACTATTATAACGCCTCACAGAGTCTTTGAAAATAAGAGAACAAAAACCGTTCACTAAGAAGCAACAACTATTTATCTGGCTATATGCCACGAACGACATTTAACACTTTAAGGTTAAACGGGACTGGTATATCTGCAGCTTATTATTTTCCCCAAAAACGAACTACTGTGTTCAAAATTGATTTAATTACGTTGTATTTTCGCGTTTGAACACACAGAGATCTATACACTGTGTTCATTTTAAAACTTAGCACCCGTGTAACATTGCAATATTCGCCGGGACAGGTCAATTTTTGTTTTTGGGGACAACTTTTTTGACGGTCAAGTGGTTTTAATATTTTCATCCCTGTAACCCCTAGCAACCCCAACTTTAAAATCTCAAATACAAATACCCAACTTGTTATACATAGTTTAACAGCCCCTTTCATTATCAATTTAGCGATGCATTATTCGTTCCAAAAATTGGTTCAGATTTGATAAAATTATGGGTCAAAAATCACTCACTGGAAAAAAATAATTTATTTTCTCATTAGCTCAAAATTTCATTTCATTAATTGTTCAAAATGTTCCATATTTCTTTCTGAACAATAAAAAATACTTTTTGAGAAGTTTCTCGCCTGATAGCCATACACTCAGCTGTAATACGAATTTTCAAATCGTCAATGTTAAGTGGTTCAGTTTTGTAAGATACTGATTTGAAATAACCCCATAGAAAAAAGTCATTTAGACTGAGATCGCAGGATCTTGGTGGCCATTCTACTGCCTCTCTTCTTCCTATCTACCTAATTCAACCAATCACGTACTGGTCTAGCGTAGTGCGCAGGCGCACCACCTTGTTGAAAGTGTATTTGGTCTTCTTGGAGTAAAAGATTTCCGTGCTGATCGATTTGATTTTCTAAACATTCAGTGATCAGTACGTCAACTGTGTTCCGAAGCATATCTGTTTACAGCCCCCGGTGAGGGGACCATTTATTAATTAGGGAAATCGGTGTGGTCTAAAATCCCCGTCGAAACATTTATTTCTTGGGGGTACTGCGTATAACCTTCCCGGAATAGATGGGGATCTTCATATTTCCAGTAACGAAAATTTTGCTTATTCACTCTACCGTTTAGGAAGAAAGTACACTCATCCGAGAAGTCAATACTTTTTAGTAGATTGGGTGAATTATCAATTCGTTCTGTCAATATTTCGCAAATTTGCACTCTTCGATCCAGGTCAACTTCGTACAGTTCTTGAAGTAGGTATTTGCAATTTATAGGAACGGAACTTATTTACTTTTGTTACCTTATGTATCGAGCCTATTGATATTCCAGTTTCTTGTGAAACTTTCCTAATGGAAGTAGTTGAATCCACCCCAAAATGACCTAACACTTCAATATAAGCGACTTCATTTAACACTCTAGACGTATTTCATTTCGCTTTGCCTATTGATCCAGATTGTTTAAACTTTTGCACAAGTTGTAGAACATAAACATGCGAAACTTTTTTTTCCGGATGCCTGTCGTTAAATATTTGCGCTGTTTGTCGCGCACATTTATCACTAGCACCATAAATGAAAATCATTTCAACTCTTTCTTCTAAAGAATAAACCATTGTATCTTCAATAACAACACAAGAGTAAATTTTGATTTTATAACGTTCAAACTATAAAAAACGTTTATTAGGTACGTAAATAAACAACAGCACACTCTGTGGTTCCCAACCGAGTAGTCTTTGCCTCAGTTGGCATTCGAAAATGTTTTTTCTACAACCACTAATGTTTACTGTTTTTCTATGGATGATTCTTTTGAATTTTTTTATTTAAACGATACAATAACTATTAAAAAAATGAGCTAATGAGAAAATAAATTATTTTTTTCCAGTGAGTGGTTTTTGACCCATAATTTTATAAAATCTCACCCAATTTTTGGAACGAATGCATCGCTGTATTGACAATGAAAGGGGCTTTTAAACTATGCATAACAATTGGGGTATTTGTATTGAGATTTTAAAGTTGGGGTTGCTAGAGGTTACAGGGACGAGAATATTAAAACCACTTGACCGTCAAAAAAGTTCCCCCGAAAAACAAAAATCGACCTGTCGCGGCGGTAAGTTTTAAAATGAACACAGTGTATATGTATAGTCGGGTCGCTCTTAGTTCACCACTTTCGTATTAGAAAGCGATAAGGGGTTATGTTCGTCATTTCAGCAGCTCTCAAACGTTATTTTTTAAAATCAATAGGACAGAGAGAAGTTAATTTGAAAGATTTCAATTATATCCGTGGTATTTTCTGAATGATTCCCAATATATATTATAATGTAGCTAAAAGTTAGGCCTGTGGTATTAAGCCGCAATGATTCTAGTGATGACGATTATTCTGAAACAGAATACACTGTTATTGTTTTTAAAACTGTATTTCATTTGTATTTATAATCAATAACCTTTTTGTTATAAATTGCTACTAAATGCTCTCCACTTTTTTCTAAATGTATCTACTAAGGACGCATTCTACTGAAGCATACATTTCTTATGAACAGTGTCGCAGAATCATCGGCCGTACCTGGGGAATGTCACCCAGGGTTACTGCCTGGATCTACACTGCCATCATCAGACCTATGCTAACGTACGGCGCGATTGCCTGGGGAGTTAAAGCAAACCAGCGGACAGTCGTCCGTAAACTGGAGCAAATTCAGAGAACAGCATGCCTCAATACAACAGGAGGCATGAGAACCACACCAACCCTAGCGATGGAGGTGATCCTTGGTCTCACTCCCCTTGACATACACATCAAGGAGGTTATTTTGATGACACGGTTACGCTCTACCGGTATACAACCTGACGTAGAATCTGGTAGATTGAGACGTAACCTATGGCGTGAGGCACTCAATGAGGTCCCACTGCTGCAGGCAAATACGGACGCAATCTCACCACAATATGCCTTCCACAGGCCCTACAAGGTAATCATTAAATATAACACACAATACACATCAGAAGAAGGCGCACTCCGCATCTTCACGGATGGCTCTAAAACCAATATGGGCTCAGGATGTGGAATTTACTCCAGATCTCTGAATCTTAGCATCAAATGGGCGATGGGCTGTAATGTCAGCGTTGCACAAACAGAGCTCACTGCTATCTACATCCCCGCAAAAGAGATTACCAAAAGAAACACCACAGGTAATAAAATTCACATCTTTACGTATACTAGACAAGCACTACTAGCCCTGAACAGACCACGTATCACATCAGTACTGGAGTGTCACCTGTCCCTGATCGAAGCCTGTAACAACAACGAAGTCACTCTAGGCTGGATATCAATGGCCACAGTAAATCGAAAGGTAACCACATTGCCGACTCACTAGCCAGGAAAGTAGCCTCCCAAAAACTCTTGGGTCCTGGCACTTTCATTGGTCTGTCGGCGTCGGCTATGATTGACCTAATAAAGGAACACTCCCTTGATAAGTTTAAGGGTAGATGGGACGATGCAGAAGGTTGCAGGCTTGCCAAGGAACTGCTGCAGTATCCGGACAGCAAAATAGCCAAAAAATACGTGACTATTTACTGACAGAACCTTCGGGCAGCCACGGGTATTCTGACCGGTCACTGCCACCTACGGAAACACCTCTACAGACTGGATCTGTCTGACACTTCACTCTGTAGGGGATGTGAACAGGAAGATGAGACTGTCGAACACATTCTTTGTGAATGCCCGACACTCTCTCAATTTAGGTTTTCCGTATTCGGCGAGTACAGGCTAACACAAGCCAGAATGAGGCGACGTTATCGCCTACTTCAAACAAGTAGGCCTCTGAACCTCAGAAGGATGCACAATGGGCCAATTGTGGCCTAAGTGCTGTGGGTGTCACCCACCCTTCAAATTCTTACAGATACAGATATTGAACTTCTATTTGCAAAAACAGATAATGTACTATTATTCTTATAAGGAAAAGCCCCCATTGTTGATAATTAAGTTCAATTCAAAGATTTTCATTGTACGGCAAAAAAGTCGTTAGGTACCCTCAAGAATAAAAAAATATCTAAGCTAAGTAACAAAAATAAAACTTTTGCTTTTAAAAACTTTTTATCGAAATCGAAATTTCATGATCACTAAAAAAGGTCGTAATTTTTGTTTTCATATGTAGAACGAAGTATCTAATAGATCAGGTTGGGTCTCATCTGGCTATACGCTCATAAAAAAAAACCGACACAATTTTAGGTGTTTTCTGCTACATGCCAGGTAAAAATAACGTTTTAGTACTGCTGAAACTTCCGACGAACAGAACTAATCCGAAAGTGCTAAACTAAGAGCGACCCGACAACATCAAATTTCAACTTAATTGGTTAAGTAGATTAGGAGCCGTTTGGCTGTAAATGTTGGCCAGAGAGACACAAATGATCCTATGTTTTTTTGAGTCGTATGTACCCTGAACAGGTTGAAAGATGTTACGCCTTTGTCAAATTGCTAATAGTGAAATTAAAATGTTCATTCATATTTATAAAAGTGAAAATAGAAGGGTACACAGTGGCTAATAGACTATGTCTGGGGCCACACACACACAGTTTAATAATTACGTAGAAATTAAAATTGAATGTAGTTCAGTTGGTTTAGCGGCTCTAATTATCGCCAAAAGTTAAATATCTTCCAGGATAAATCCCTAAATTAAATAAACAATTAATTGAATATTCCCAAAACAATTTAGCATTATTTAAATTCGATGAAATTCCATTAATTAATGCGCTTCCTCCGGTTCTCTATATCCATACAATCGCACAATAACAATCGGTTGATTATCGCATTGTCGTCCATTTGGCAGCAATTAGATATTTGCGGTCATAAATTTCACTGTCGAGCAACCAATCGTATTAACAAGTTACTCAACTGACAGCAGAATTAACACTTTCAAAGATTGAGTCATACAAAACTCACTCTATTGTTCTCTAGAATGTTAATTTCGAGATGATTCATAATCGCAGCTAGGTACTGTTTTACTAATCATCTTGTTATCCCGCGTGACTGGAACCCGATTTAAATAGATCTTCAGATTTTCGCAAACCAGTTTCCAACAAACGCGGTCACTATTCAAACATTCCCACCGATTAAACCGGTCTGCAATTAGCTAAATATCGTTTCAAATGATCACTCTATAGGAAACAGAGCTATAAAAATTGTTGATTAATTTCTGTAGAAACAATGCATGGAAAGGAACTAAACTATTTAAAACAAAAAATCCCTTTGTTATTTTTCACTTAAGAAGAGAGTTAATGCAATATTTTTTTTATGAATAAACTTAATTTCCCAACTTTATGACCTTTTATTTGATACCTATATCTTTTACCTTTTCCTTTTCACGGGTGCCATATTGAAATTTAACCCCCACAATGAGAACAAAAATATAATGTTCCTTCAATATTAATACTTAGTGGTGGACAATTAAATATTTCAATATTTTCATTCTGCTAAGGATTTTATTTCGATTTGAAAATTCCAATTTTGGATTATGTAGATAGTACACCATTTACAATGTTGACACTGGACCACAATTCGGTCGTCTCCTTCCTTTCAATCCTGATTATCAGTTAATAACAGAAGAAGCGAAATACTATTCTTATCCACTAACCATCAACATTCATTCAATTGTATTCTTGACTCCTGTAAATCTTTTTCGACATCAATGTACGACCATATTGCATTTTCTTCACATCCCGTCCTTTTCTACTTCCGTATGATTGTCAAATTTTTTTAAAAACATTTTTAAATAGTTCAAGTCAACCTAATAAGTTGACTTTCATCCATCTCCTACCTTTATTTTACCTGTAATTTATAATTTATTAATTAATTAATGATCCCACAAAAGGTCAACAAACCAAATAAGATATTGGCACTACAAGAAATGTACAAAAAGTATTTAGATTTATCAAATCAAATCTGTGAAAAGAATTTTTATTGCGATATCAATCTTCAAACTAATCACATATTTACCTCTCTTTTCTTTCCTCCCTATTATTTTCACATCAAGTGAAAAGCGATTCTTAACCGTCATTGATTATATCTGTAATCGCGAAGGATTCTTCTTTCATTAGCCGTTCTCACACCCACACATACATTTTACGTTCTTCTCAAAATACCAAGATACTTCCGCCCTTTCGGAAGATTTTTTTAATTCGAATACAAAACAATTTTTTATTCGTAGCACTGACAATTGAAAAAAAAACAATAACATAGCGATAACTCCAAAATAAAAATATTTTTTAAAATAAACCAGTTTTCAGGCTTCACATTATTCACATCCTCTAAAAAAACTGTTTAGCATCACTCATTTTAAAAGAATTATTTTTTCTTGAAACTTATTCCTTTATCGGTTATTGAAAATAATCTTATGATACGGGTATGTAATCTTAAATACACAGGACTTTTGGCCTGTCCAATCCTGCTTATTTTATTAGTCTGTACAGCTTATGGTAAAAGACCGGAAACTTGTATTAGCTTAGGTATATTTATAAAAAATTGCGTGGACTTTTCTAAATTCTTTCTAATTCCGTTTTCCTTCAGAGTGCCAGCCAGTTCCTTTTGTAAAACATTACCAGTGAAATGGAAATGGCCTGAGGAACTGTTACTACTTTTTCAAAAATGTTGTTAAGGCCATAATGTTTCAATTTTTCACTTTTCACTCACACTTTCAATAATTCTAATTAACATAAGGATAGTTAGTTTCACTCCATAAACTGAGATTTAATCATTAAATTGATAATATGTTCGTTTTCTCGTTATCCTTTCCCCTTGATATGCAAATGAAGTTGTAAATCGTATGAATAGTGTAATGGGTAAAGCGCAGTAAATAGAAAATTAAATTGAGCGTTTTTTTTTAGTATTCGCAATCATTTTCTGTTAAAATATTCCATAGTACATAACTGTTTACACTGGTTGTAATTTTGTTTTCATTTTTTTTAATTTCACTGTAAAACCTGCGGTATAACGAGTTTAAAATAACAGGCGAAGTACATAATTTGCTTAACACATAATTGAGCACATTCTGTTTACTTTGCTTGGAGTACATTGCGTGATTCTTGTATCGTATATTTGCGACCGTATATCAGATTACATTTTAATAATGTTATCAAATCGTATAACGTTTATATTAGAGAAAATATTATTCAAACACTTAAGCCGGCTACTCACTATTCGTCGAGTCGTTTCGTTAATGCTCAGGCTTCGACTATGCGACGCATTAGATCCTACTCATTATGTGTTGATTCACTTCCCTTCAATGATGCATAGAAATTCGTCCATTGTGCGAAATGCGACCAAAAAACTTCAATGTCAGAAAAAAATATACTGATTAAGTTTACTACGGTTATCTACTGTTTAAAACAAACATTTTGTGTTTTTCTTCTATTGTCGTTAGTAAAAATGAGTTTTGATGGAGAAGACTTGCTTCTTCTCGCTGCACCTCAAGCTTGTTATGTATGTATTTGTAGGTACAAATGTACTACCAAGTTATGAAGCTTTTGAGTTGCTGTTGAATAAAATTGGTCCCTAAATTAGTGATGAGCAAAGCAAGACCAAGACCAAGACTCGTCTCGGTCTTGGTCTTGGTCTTGTTTATTCAGTCTTGGTCTTGGTCTTGCTCAAATCTGTCTGGTCCTGGTCCTGGTCTCGGTCTTGGTCTTGCTGTATTTTGTTTGGTCTTGGCTTTAGTCTTGGTCTTGCCATAATTTCTTAACGAACATCTTTCAAAACATTTTGTAAACATTTTATTTTTATGCAACAAACATTCTTAAACCTAAATTTACTATCTTTGAATTAAAATAAGTGTGTGTATGGAAAAGAATTTTTGGTTGAGTCCTGCGTATTTAGTCTTGGTCTTGCATAGTCGGTCTTGGTATTAGTCTTGTTCTTGTTCATTCTGTCTTGGTCTTGCGAGTCGAAAAATGGTTTTGGTCTCGGTCTTGGTCTTGCTTTTCCGCAAGACCAAGACCAAGACCAATTTTGCTCATCACTACCCTAAATACGAGAAAAAGGACACACAATTCAGGTTATCCATACCAGCACAAGAAAGACAAGCTGTTAAGTTGAGATATTTGGCATCTGGCAGCTCATATCAAAGCTTAAGCTTGGTTTCTTCAACGAATCATTTTCGTAGATTACTGGAAAGCTTTTGCTAGCGTTCCACATTCCTGGCTTGTTAAAGTTTTGCAAATTTACATGGTACATCCCACTCTTGTGACTTTTCTCGAATCTGGAAAACGAACCTTCATTTACAAATAAATGGTCAATACCTCAAAACGTGAAATTTCCATCCGTATGGGGATATTCCAAGCAGACTGCCTCAGTCCACTTTGGTTTTGATTGGCAATGACTCCTCTATCCAATCTACTTAACGATACGGAGAGAGGGAGGAAGAGCTCTAACACACATAGTTAATTTACATCACAAACAATATCTAATCTCCAAAAATTCCTCATTGGCAAGGCTCAAACATCTAAATTGCATGAGCTGGTCGAGAAAGCAGATAAAAACTATTCCCCCTCAGATCTTGTAAACTCTGATAAAAAAACTTCGTGGAATCGTGATAGATTCCAGGCGAAGTGGGCAGGGACGTATATAAGGGGGGGTTTTGGGGGGTTCAAACCCTCCCCATAGAAAATACAATGAAGGTAGAATAATTTTTTATTAGCATACTGCCGCAATATGAGTATTCATCGGGATGTGGCAATAGAAATAGATTCCTCAACAATTGTGAATAATTTAGCTGAAGGGGTTAAATTTACTTTTGTAAGATTAATTTTCTGTTTTAATAAAAGCTTCAATTTTCAATCATCTATCACTTTTTAAAATAGGTGCTCCCAAATTAATATACAGGTAACATCTCGGCTGGTATGGGAATGCGGCGAAGAACTTGGAAGACTGGCGACTCGGAACAGTGTAACACTGGAGTGGTTTCCAGGTCACAAAGGAATCGCTGGCAATGAAAAAGCTGACGAACTTGCAAGAGCAGGATTGTCAATACTGATGAACGGACCCGAACCATCTGTGGGCATCCCCAGATGGTCCACTAGGTCATGGTTAAAAGGGTGGGTAAAAGAACAATCCATAAAACTCTGGAAAAATATGCCCAGGCAAACACATGGGAAGAAATTCATAAAAGAACCATCGGAAAAAGTAGCAAAAGAACTGCTCTCAATGAGCAGAAACAAACTACGCACCATAACGGGGCTTCTTACGGGAGACTTTCCCACAAAGGAGCACTTGAACAAAATAGGGCTGTATAACGGAGACCTCACATACAGGAGATGCAAAAAGGACACTGAAACAGCTCTGCACATATTATGCAACTGTGAGACGCTGGACCACAGGAGGCAAAAACTAAATGGAAGACCCCAAATGACTCCAGAAGACTTCTACACCAACCAGTAAAGAACCTGTATGAGCTAATACAGGGAACGGATTGGCTGAATAGGCTGTAGTCAGAATGTTATGAGAATCCACAATAAGCCCAAGAGGCTGAGGTGGTGCCGGCAAAGGGACGGCTCCTTTAAAAAATATATATACATGGTTATAAACATTTCAGCAGAAGGGGGCAAAACGAAAAACGATGTTTTCAAATAAATAAATAAATAAATGAAGATGTAGCCAAGTCAAACAAATACTTAAAAAAAAACTTAACATAATTTCTTGAAATTGAAAAATTGCTTTAGGTCGTGGCACTCGATTTTTTTTGCCTTAGGCGGCGCCTTCAATAAAGCTTTCCCCTTCTAAACCTATCAGATGAAAAAAACAAAAATCCTCCCCAGTTAAAAGCTATAGCTACTTGACTGGAAGTGCGCTTCGTGGTTGACATCATTACGACCTAAATCAACCTTATATCGACAAGGAAGGATCAAATAAGTGGCTCTCTGATGGAACATAATTTCCAGAAACAAATGAATTTATAATGACAATTTAAGACCAAGTAATTCATACCAACAATGACAAGAAATTTGTCATAAGAGATGTAAACATCGTGTCGGACAAGTGCAGAGGGTATCAACAAACAACAAAGACGATACAACACATTATGTTGGGATCTTCAGCCACAGCTACGCAGGCACAATCAACTTTGCAAAATCATCCATCAGAAGCTGTCCAACAAATTTGGATTAGTTAACACCTACACGCCTTGTTACCATACGCATTCGGTTGTAGTTATGCTGATTTTACTTCCATTTTTTTTTTCGGCGGAAATACTGTTAATTTTTTCTTCAATCCTGTCCTTCAGTTCTTGTGTGTTTGCGGGAGGCGGGTCAGCGTACTCTAGCCACATTGTCCGGTGTTCACGCAGTTCTCTCTTTACCTGGACGTTTTTTGTTGATGGTACTTGATGTCTATCGGAATCGCTTTACTCACGATTTCACCAAATTAGCCGATTAGGCGACTGCTATTAGTCGAATATCGAATCGGTTTCAGAAACGACGTCTAGCCAGAGCAAAATTCGTTGGCCTAGAAATAGGATTCGATCATGTATCTGTCCACTTTGCCATGACAACTAGAATCTAGAATCCGCATTCGTTGACGATCTGCGTCCATCCATCGCATTTCAACTCTTGTACAGGGCCGGCGTAAAATGCATATGAAAACTGTTATGTCCACTGAAGCACCATTTATAAGCGTGTTAAAAAACAATACGTCTAATGCTACTTTTTATCTCTTGATAATATCATTCAGGTTATATCTGCTTGTTTTATAGATGTATATTTGACACATGATGTAAGTGTTAATCCAATTCATTCTAAAAAATGTTTCGTTCAAAAGCAGTGGAATTGAATCCGAAATCTTGAGCTATTTTTTGTCAAAATGATGTGAATGAACTGTTGAGTTGTAGTAAAAACGAGGCGTTGTATTGTCATATTCTAGAAATTTATCTTCAAGCGGCTTGTAAGCTAAAGCATGAAGAATTTCCTAATTTGAGAGGTATTTCATTTGAAACTTTCCAATAGGAGTAAATAATCAAGAAGAACAGCTAACTCGCTTTCGTCCACTGAATAATCGAAATCGAAAAGCCCCTCATTTAATTAAATGGGATTTGATGACAGAAACGTGTGAAAATGCCGAACATTCAGCCGTCGCCGTTGTCGGCAACGGACTTCGACCGGGATAATGTGAGGTGCCCCTTGAATCAGCTATTGAAACCAGTTGGAATTCTTGCGGCAACCGTTGTCCAGATTTGCTAAATTCGCTAAGGTTTTGCCGAATGCCTTTCGATTTTCCTCAAAGATTGTTGAATGCTACGGATATTTGAACGCATCATTAGATTATGGGTTGGTTCCTATCAGCAATTCTGTTATCGTACGTAACCAGTAATTGAACTGTTTAATGGTCATGCGTAAAAGAAATTAGTAAAGTAACCAGTAATCTCTTACCAAACATATTGTTACGAACTCACTCATTCAGAAGCCGGTCCTGTCGCAAACTATGAATGCGAGCTTTCTAGAAAGGTTCTCCAACAGGTAATGTTCGAGACTGTTCTCGAACAGCGTAGAAGACGGTGAATAAAAGAAAGCTCTAGAGGGACTATATATATACGCGGGTTTTCGAGTGAGTCGAGGAGTTGTTCAGTATACAGTGAATCGGTAAACAGTTTTAGCATACAGTGAGTGAACAGAAGTGAATATAAATAGTGTTGAAGATAAATTAGGACAATTATTATACCGAGTGTAGATACATTAATAGACATTAAGTAGTGTGTATATAAATTAAGTTTATTATAGTGTGTAAGTGTTTCTTTAATAAATCAATAGTAATTAGCCACAGTGAGTGTATAATTTTATCCCACGGTAAAAACAGTTCAAATAAATAAGAAAAACATTACATTGGTGTCAGGTGTGGGGTAATATAAATAAATAATTACGTAAAAATGGCTAAGAGACTATGTGACCTGAAAGTGACGGAACTAAAAGCAGAATTGGAATATCGCGAGCTGGAAACGTCCGGAAAGAAGAGTGAATTAGTTGAAAGACTGAAAATAGCACTGGAAAGTGAAGACTTGGATCCAGAAACATTCTTATTCAATGACGAGTCCTCCACCATAATCTCGTCAATATCTGCTATGAAGAACGATATTTCTGCTATGAAGGACGATATTTCTGCTAATATGGACGAGAATATTTCTACCATAAAGAATGATATTTCTGATATGAAGAACGATATTTCGGCCGATATTTTGTCAATGAAAAAGGACATTGCCGCTGAAGTCGAAAATAAAATTTCCCCTCTAAAATCAAATATCGAGAAAATTGAGAATAAAATTACAACAATGGAAAAGGAAATCCAGGAGTTGAAGAGACTCCAGACTCCAGAGCACAAGACATGCCAGCAGAAGAAAAGAAGATCGAGCAAATAAAACCCTGCAAGCCAGAAACACTCCCAAAGATAAAAGATGTTGGCAGTTTTGCTCGAGTCAAGGCCCCAACGTTCGACGGAAAGATGTCGTGGACCAACTATGTAAAACATTTTGAAGCAGCCGCTAGAGCGAATAATTGGTCTGACAGGGAGAAGGCAGTGAACTTGACCATCGCGCTTCGCGGAGATGCCTTGGATGTGCTTCAGACGATACCTCTTGAAGAAACGGATGACTTCGAGCAACTGAAGAAGAGGCTGGACATGCGATATGGTCACGAACATCTACACGTACCAATCTCAGATGAAGAATCGAAGGCAGAGACGTGATGAAACCCTTCAATATGAAGTGGATATTGCCCGACTAGTCCGATTTGCTTATCGATCAGCACCAGAAAACATGATGGAATGTCTAGGCATCCAGGCCTTTATTGATGGCTTACGTGACCCTGATATGCAGAGGACGCTTCGTTTAGCCCATCCCAAAAACATGGTCGATGCATTGACTGCTGCTCTTGAATATGAAGCAGCCACGAAGGCGTCAGGATATAACAAAGTTAGGACCGTTCAAGAAGAGGGTGACGAAGATAAATTTGACCAGTTAGTCAACTTGATAAAAAGCATGGTAGAACGAAAGCCGAGGAAGATTAGATGCTGGAATTGTGGCGAGCTAGGACATGTACGCAGCTCGTGTAAGCGCCCTAGAACTCCAGCAAACCAAGAGCCCCAGTCCCAGGAAAACTAGAATGGGTCGGCCACGAGGGGGCAGCACCGACCCAGGATCGTTCCAAAGACCCTCTCATACTGATAGCCTCTCTCAGATGCCGTAATGACAGTGTATATGTGGATGGCGAAGTGAATGGCAAGAAATATACTCTGCTGGTGTATACTGGAGCAACTAGAACCATTATACGGCCAGAGATAATAAAATCTAAGAAGCTTCTGCTCACGAGGCTGAGACTCAGGACTGCAACAGGGGAGAGTGTCAATGTTCATGGAGAGACGCAAATCCAATTGGGAATTGGTGAAGAAAAATTCACGCATACGGTAATCGTAGCTGACATCGCAGAAGACGTGATTCTGGGAATGGACGTAATGAATTTACATGGTTTCCAGCTAGACTTTAGAAACAGAACCATCAAGGTGGGTTCCGAAGAAGTATTCCTTCATCCACATGAAAGCATAACGGTGTTGGCAGCTGTACAGGAAGATACTGTTCTTCCTGCACGAAGCGAAACCATGATAGTAGCGCGGCTACAGGGGATCATGGAAGAAGGTACACCGGTTATGATGGAACCTTGGAACCACGACGAAGAGGTTGGTAAAGGAGTGCTAATTGGAAAAGGACTGGTTAAGTCAGCGAAGGAGGAGATCCCAGTACGTGCTATAAACGTGAACGATTACCCAATTACCCTCAAGAAGGAAACCAGAATTGGATGCTGCATACCGGGGACGTCTGTAGTTCGTCAGACAACGACAACCGACAATTCTAATGACAGATTCGAACAGATGTCAATAGCTGGCCAATCCTTGAATCGAGCTGAAAAAGGAAAATGGGAGAATTCCTCTTGCAGTATCGAGACCTATTCGTACCAAAAGGAGGGAAGTCTGGTAGAACATCAGCCGTCAAACACAAAATCGATACTGGTAATGCCAAGCCCATTAAACAATCAGCTCGAAGGCTACCGCAAGCGAAGAGAGAGGAAGCTGATAGAATAATTCAAGAGATGGAGGAAGACAAAGTAATAGAACCATCTACTAGTCCATGGGAGTCTTCAGTAGTGCTAGTCAAGAAAAAGGATGGAACTACTAGATTTTGCGTGCACTATCGCCAGCTGAATAACGTGACGAAAAAGGACAGCTATCCTCTGCCTTGGATCGACGATACGCTAGACACTTTGGCTGGCAGTAAAATGTTTTCTACCTTGGATCTGAAGTCTGGCTATTGGCAAGTAGAAATGGACCCAGAAGACAAAGAAAAAGGTAGAACGTGTCGCGGGACACACGGTAGGAACTTTAGTTCCTTTTAAGCAAAAGTTATGTAATAAATCTGACGTTATAGATAAACAATTTACATATTCTTTGGTGGTTGAGTAGTAGGCACACCAGACTCTCACGCGGTAAACCCGGGTTCGATTCCCCGCGAGGAATTTTTTTATTGTTAATTTTATTTTTAAATAATCATTCTGCTTGATATTAATAACGACAACAGGTAGACGTTTGAAATATTTAGCGGAATATTCATTATTATAGATAATGGTACGGTACCCTCCATGAGGGAGTCCGACTGGCAACATCTACTTATAACAGCATCGTATATTTAAAAAAGGAAACCGTATCACTATACAAATTGGACATTCGTTTACCACAAAATTAGTGGAAACATAAAATTGAATTGTTAAATTTTTAATTTGAATTTATATTACAGTTTATAGAAATTTTTCTAGATTTTTTCCTAAGTGGGTCGTAGAAAAAATATGCTGCTCGACTCGTGTGGATTGTCCATATCGCACTTGAACGATTGAGCACTCCGCCTTTCGTCCTCGTACGATATGGCCATCATATCCACACTAGTTGCACAAACTACAATTTCTTTCAAAATATGCCCTTTTACATTTAAAAACTACCTGCCAAATATCAAATCAATAAATCCATCCATTTTAAAGTTATCGAATTAAAACATTCAAGTTTTCAAAATTTCAACACCCTGTATTTCGAAAAGTAGCTAGACCCCTTAATCGCGCAAAAAAAATTATGGAAATAATAGTAAAAATTTATCCGAACAAATTCAAGTAGATCACTAGCACTGCGAATACCAGCTTTGCATAGAATTTCAATATAGCATCGGTGGTTCAGTGGTTAGAATGCTCGCATTGCACGCGGGCGGCCCGGGTTCGAATCCGGGTAGGAGCATATTTATTATTATGAATCGCTGCTTCGTAAACGAGAGAGAGACTAAGGAGGCACAAGCACGCAAAAGCAAGGCACATAACGAAGCAATGTAACATAACGTAGCGTAACGTAACGCGTAACGGTCAGATCTTTTGCGTCGCGACCCCTGGTCGCTCAAACATAACCTGGCGTAAGGAACTAAAGTTCCAAAAACTGCTTTCACTACCGGATTATGGCGGTTCAACGTCATGCCCTTCGGGCTCTGTAATGCGCGACATTTGAAAGACTAATGGAAAATGTAGTAAAAGGGTTATCTTGGAAAACTTGCCTGGTCTATTTAGACGACATCGTAGTATTAGGTAAGACATTCGAGGACCACCTGAAGTTTTTGCAAGACGTATTCACACGACTTAATGCTGCTCAGCTTATGTTAAACCCGTAGAAATGTCAGTTATTCCAAAACCGAGTCAACTATCTGGGTCATATCGTGAGTAACGAAGGAGTGGCAGTAGATCAAGAGAAAATTGCTTCCATTAAGCAACGGCCGCAACCAACAGACAAACGTCAAGTCAGGAGAAATTGGAGGAGTACTCTCACAGATCCAAGGAGGCCAAGAAAGAGTGCTGGGATATTTCAGTAAAGTCCTCTCCAAACCATAACGGAACTACTGCGTCACGAGAGGAGAACTTTTTGCGGTAGTGAAGTCTGTGGAACACTATCAGTATCTCTATGTTCAAATAAATAGGAAAAACATTACAATAATTTGAACTTGTGTAGTAGATGCCCAAGATTATCCACATTTTCTGCGACATGTCCACAAGGATAGTCTGGCCTTATGGATAACTTTTTCCTAGTGAGCCATGTTTAGTATCTAGGATAATCTCCAAATATTTCACTTATCCTTGAATGTTAACACCGGAAAAGAATATTTCCTCAAACTAACAGTTGGATCGTTTGTTGTACTTCTGGTTTTATTTTCGTTTCTGTTAACACTGTATAAAATATATTATCCAGCTATTACACGGGATGTGTTTGCTTCAATGTTGAATTATAACAAGGTTTTCATGGAATAAGCAAAATATTTATGGAAGCAATTGGTCGAAAATTCATGAATGCATAATAAATCAGGTGAAAGAGCAGTGCAAGTCATTTATTGACATTCTGCCGTTTATATTACTAAAATTTAAACGACTCGCTTTCCATTTAAATGCTTCTTTTAGAGGTACTTGAATATGTTGGAACGGAGATGGATTTTTAAATAACCTCTTAGCCGTTACCCAACTTAATGTTTCTAGTAGAGCACTCGGTGGTGAGATGCAGCTTCCTTTTTTCGGTTTTCGCGGCAATCGCCCCATTCATTTTAACTTCTGTTTTCAAAAGATTTATTTTACCATCACTTCTGTTTATCTTTATGCCCTTTTTTCGATTTCAGCTTTTCCAATTGTAATAAAAAATACAATGTATCACTGGTTTCTACAATGGCTGCAAGTAGTTTAACAATCCTAAACAGTACCAAAGCAATAACAGATATGGTTCACTTTAATCAGAAAACTCATCAAAGTTTCATTATAATTTTCACAAAACTGAAATAGTTATTCATCATTGTTGCTGGGGAAACGTGTATGTATACTAGGAGGATAGTATATTTGCTTGTTTTAGTTTCCATAAGTGTCCATATTTCCTCCAGGTGTTGTGCCCTAGGATTCTGAATTATTATGCATTCCGGTTTCTTCTTCCATTTCACAGAATCTACATTCATCTTTCTCTACCATTTTGAGCTATTTTAGGTGCCTGTTCAGGCGACAATGTCCCGTTAGGATCCCTGTTAAAACTCTTTGTGCAGTTTTACTTTGACTTAGGCATTCATTTGATCTCGGTAAAAGAAACATTCGGTCATACATAGGATGTGCTCAGTAGTTTTCTCCTCTAGGTGACAGAATCTGCATGTGGCTTCGTCTGTCAACCCCATTATCCTTGCGTGTCTGTTAAGCTTATGCTCTGTTAACATATCTACTACGGCTTTGACAGATTCCTGTTTTTTCTTATTAGGAATGCCATAAAAGTTGGCGAATGTCCTCTAGTGAACTACTTCGTTTAAGGCACTAGCTTAGAATTGACCTCTATAAAATTGAATCCATTCAGTGCTATTCTGTAAACAAATTTGGAATTTTAGAGTGGTATGCTTTTTTTGTCAGTTATATTTTAAGCCCTCGTATCCTTATCGGAAAAGTTAATCTAAAATCTCCGATAAAGAAATACCTTCCTAGTGTGGTAACAGTTGATATCGATTTGTAGAATATAATGTAATGTTTTTTGTTTCAGGATGTGTCAGCATGGCAAGGTGGGCAGCGCCACAGATTGCAGCTGTGATCCTTCACTGTTTTTTGTCGGGTACGTTTTCCCTTTCTCAAAATTAATGTACCATATCAAGTAATCCTATCTGGAAACAAACAAGATTACATCTCGCCTCTCAGATTTTTGTTGCTAGACCCGGTTTTTCAACATTGTTATGACTTTTAACTTTTCAAGGTGTCAGGTTTTTGTAAGATTGTTTATTAGACAATAGCAAGTGAATTTTTATTCTAAAATTTTCAGTCAAATCAGATATAAATCTGTCATGTATATACATACTTACTTTTTGTATAGGATGACCTTTAGAATAATAGAGATGTAGAGACCAAAAACGTAGACAGCTAATAAATTGCTCTTCATTCAATCAACTTGATAGTAATTTGTTGTTCACAATGTCATCCTGAATTGAGAAAAAAAAATTAAGTCATGTTATAGTCCAGGAACCACCAATCCTGAAAGCTCCGTGATTAAGTTATCAAAAGTTAACACTTAAACTGATAAGATTTGATTGGTCGATGTTGTATCAATTGAGCCTCGCATATGAAAATTTTTATCTATCTTTTACTTTTGTTATTTATTGTTAGATTTCACCGTCCTTATCGTTTCCCTTATTTTTCAAAGTATAATCCACACATATGGTAAAAGTGGGATAGACGCCACACTTTTTGAAAAAAAAATTGTCGCAGCGCTATTTTAACTTTTTTAATTGAAATAAAATTAACAAAATTAACTTCAACGTTTGTTCCACTACATTAAAACAAACAATTTTCTTACAGAATGGGAAAAAAATTTAAAAAACTGGTATTCTTGGCCACCGGGTAGGGAGAGATGCCGTGGCTAGGAGGAAGAGATGCCACAACGTAGGGTAGAGGTGCCTACTGCTTTTTTTTCAGCTTCCCACGTCTACAAAGATTACACACGTTGGCATGCATTGTGCAGGTCTCGTGTAACCATTTCAGGTATTTAATACACTGAATCCAGTCTACTTTTTGTATTGTTTTGTTATATTGCTCAAAACATTTTACGCAGTGGCAGTCATCATCACTGTCTGAATCATCGTGGGCTAAATCTGATGAGACTTCTTCATCACTGTTGTCATAGTTTGCTTCCTCATTCGACTTTGACAATTGTGCAACATGTTCCTGTTTTCGTTTTCTTTGTGTTTTCGGTGGTCTTATACTTATTGTTCTTTTTTCTACAGTCTCTTTTTTCGCCTTTTTTAAAGATATATTTTGTGGTGATGTTAAAATCGTTGCTGTTTGTTTTTTTTTTATTAAATGACAACGGTATTAATGGTCTTATTTCCTGCAGCATTTTACCTGATGGTGTAATATCAGAAACAGTTGAATCAGAGCTTGAAAATTACTAGGCTCTTGCTCAAGGCTCTGTTTTCTGTCCCGAGTTCCAGAGATACCGTTGCTTACAATTGATATATCTTCAGTAGTGTTATTTTGCTCAGCTCAATTTTTTCATAGTTTACCCGACTTCATTCTTCGGTCGAGGTTCCGTGCTGATACCCCATATCTCCTCTCGTTTGGATATTTCTCCTGCTCTTACTTTTTCTATCGCTGTTGCAAGCTATTCTTCGGTCTATTGCGCTCGTGATTTAGCAGTTAGTATTCGAATATATTTCCTTTGCATTTTATTTATAGATATAGATATAATTTGAGGCATCTCTTCCATCTACAAGATACGGTTCTAATGTTACTTGGAATAGCTCCAACTGCACTCATAACAAAAAATAATTTTCAAATATTGATTCACGTGACATGCGACATCTATCTCACTTTTACCATATCCATTATTTCAGGAAACCTGCGCTTCTATGAAAAGAATACAAATTCTTTCTTCTATTAAATCTATTTACATTACATATTATTAGTTTGAATTAACCATTCTGAAATTCACTTGCCATTGTCTTGCAAATTATATTTACAACAATAATTTACTCAATACTGCACGTACATATCTTAAAAAATATCAAAACCCTAATTAGGAAAAACATTATTTTTATATTATTTGTAAAATGTGCTGTTTTCGTAAAAACTCTCCGTTTATTTGCTGACTACAAAATAAAATAAGTTTACAGGCTGTTTATTTATTTTGTTTTGTATATTTTCAAGTAGCGTTAAAATACCTCTTACAAACTGAGTTATTTTTACCTAAAGCATCCACGCCCACTGCTTTCAAAACCGTCAAGTATTATGGTGGTATTATTTAGTACTACAGATAATATAAATAAGACTTTCGGGGCTAAAATCGAAAGTATCTAGGCATTGAAAAGGGTAACTAAAACTTGTTTGAGCAGTTGAAGTGACTACACAGTTAGTTTGGTCACACTTTTGAGGTTATTCCAAAATATATTGAGTATAAAGGAATTTGATCAAAAATTTGCTACATCAAAAAATATTCTCCCTTCCGATTCTAATTAGGGACGTGGGAAATACGTGCCATAACAGATAGCGGCGGGTGTAATATAGGCGCTAACCATCCTTCTGTACCTGTCTGACCAAGAAGGGTAGATAATCCGACATGTATTTTCGGCGCTAAGAAGTGCAGGTAGGTCGAGTCATAATATAATTCTTATCTTAATAATTTAACCACCAATATTTGGAAAAACCCAATAGTTTTCTATTTCTTATTTTCTGATATTTTTATACATAGTTTTGATCAACCGGGTTTGGGCCTGGGTTTTCTTGTTTTTTTTTTAGTTTTCTATTTCTTATCTTCTGATATTTTTATACATAGTTACACTTTGATCAACCGGGTTTGGGCCTGGGTTTTCTTGTTTTTTCTTAGTTTTCTATTTCTTATCTTCTGATATTTTTATACATAGTTACACTTTGATCAACCGAGTTTGGGCCTGGGTTTTCTTGTTTTTTTTTTAGTTTTCTATTTCTTATTTTCGGTTAGCGCCCAAAATACACATAGGATTAAAATGACTCTTCGGTCTTGGCGCCTAGTTTACATGTTGTAAAAAGTGCATTAATCTTTTAGCGCCCAAATTACATCCGCCCACAGATAGGTGGTCATCATTAATATTGATTGCCGCTTGGTATTAAGATACCTATCTATATATTAATTATTATTTTTTTTGAAATTTGAAATTTCCAATTCCATTTAAAGGTGAATTTTTGAGGGAAAATTCATGTAATTTTTAGAAAATGCCTCGGTAAAAGGATACTATTCATATAAAAGTTTTTGTAATACAACAAAATATACCTCCTAGTCCTTTGGGCATATTAAATTGGACAGAGATCCGTCATTATCTGTCTAACGGTTAGGTAAAGTATCTCAATGTGTTGAATTTTAAACGCTCTGCTCATTTATCATCAAACGCATTGTCTCATTTCCTGACCAATAAATTTCCAGTGATCTTCATGCGATTTTCCACCTACTAGAGAGGTCGTTTGCATTTTTCACTATGTTAAAGTACAGACACAATGGAAACAGGTAATTCATCTTTCTCTTGTAATTTCTACGCTATGAACATGACGTTAACCAAATCCTTTAGCATAGACGAATTTAGTTCATGTGATGGAATAATTACAAAGACAATGTTGGTACCAGTATGGCAAATATCACTATTAGAGCTGACCAATATCTGTATTTACAATCACCAGTTTCTTTCCGATATTTTTGTCACTGTGTCATTTCCTTTTTTCTCATACAACACTTAATTGAGAATAGTTGGTAAAGATTACGGTTAGAAGAATTCACGGGGCAGAAAATTTGCTAGTTCAAGTGAGTTTTATAACAAACAGCATGAAGACTGTAAAATGAAATTTAAATGGATCTGTTCTATTTTTGTTGAACCACCTTGTATGAAGACAACCTATGTATCGAAAATATAACTCTAATTCCATTTTATACAGTACATTATTAATTTGAAAGCGATACGTCACGTTGTTATTCCAGTACATAATTTTAATTATATATTAATTATTAAAGGTTGACCCTCGTTACCGTTATCTATAACTTTTGAATTTTGAAATATTAATCAACATGGCATAGCAGAAATATTGTAAATAATTACAATTGGAGGTGCAATAATATGTATAACTCCACATAAGTACAATTATTGTGTTAATGAAGAAATTGTTCAGTGAACTGATGGATTTAAAGTGTTATAAATTGAAAATGTTTCTCTACATCCATACGTTGGTTAATAATTGAGTATTTCAGGTAGGATTCATAACAATGGGCCCATTTACATTTTTTTTTATTTTACCATTAGGAAGAGCACATCATTTTGAGGCTCTGTGCAAAAAATTTGACGTCAGCGAGACTCTTAAGTCACCTAAAAAAAAGTATAAACATTAAACAGCGCTCCTCTCCGAATTTCAGGCACGACGTCATCGCATATGAAATCTCTTGTTGAGAGAGTGGACACCGCGCCGATCGGTTTTCGGTTAGATGACTACTTCGCTAGTAACAATAAGTTAGTTAGTTAAATACGTAGATGATATTGTTCTTATAGCTTGTGGTGTTATTAATGTTCAAAATTATTCAATAAAATAATGGGTCAGTTCTTCACAAATTAAATTTTATTAAACAGGTACTGCTTTTTTCCAAAAAACAGGTAATCCTTTTCAGTTGATCATCAACAAAACTGGCGTATATTATGTTTTAAAAGAAATTATTTCATTTGATTCAAAGTCCGGATCAGCTCTAACAAATATCGCTTTTTTTACCAGTGAGGTGCATGTGCATTTGGATCTGATGTAAACATTTGGAACTAATATTACCTGCTCCATCAAAATAAGTTTTTCTTATTCTTTTCAACATTGGTGATCTAATTTCCACTACACATTAATCATAAATAGCATTTGGAGAAGCTCCTTTAATTGGGCAGCCTGCAGGTAAAAAAAATTGCAATTTTTTACTGAGTAACCTATAGCGTTATCTCCGTAACTTTGTCCACCAGACCAGGAATAAAATAAAACATCTGGAATCACCCTGTATATCATTTGAAAGAGCATGTATTTATGAAAATATTGACATTTTTAATCACTCTGGCCGGAAAACAGCCAAAAACGATGTGTCACATAGTATAAAATTACAATTTAATAAACTCGTGTTTTTTATTAAAAAACTGCATAATCATTAGCAAGTCCACTGGAAGATTTAATGAGTCTGCTTTTTTAAAATTAGGTCCACGCATTTTATCTTATCCACACAAAATTTTGCGAGTAATTCAAAATAAATAAATTCTACGCGAGGCACGTTACAGTCAGAAGCGTAATGTTTGTGCACATTAACTTTCATATTCGGTGACGTCACAGTCATAGTCTTCGCCCCGCTACGGTATGCTTGTTTAATTGGTTATATTAGGAGAACGACATATTCTATTGACATGAAATTTTCAGAATCATATTTTTATCCTTAGTACTTTGTTTTACGACAGTTTAAAATGATTTAAAAATTTTAGTAAACGAGCCCATTGTCTATTCCAGCTCTCCGTCCAATGTTGCCACAACAAATTTTTGGAACTAAAACCACTTCCAATAAATAGGCATTTTTTGGTTACAATCAAATTCAAGAGAGATGAAATTCATTGTTTTGGCTCAGATACAAATAATAATTCTTTCTCTTATTTTTTTGGGAATCAATAACATTAATGCTTTTTTTTATTTCGACGTTTCGGTAGCGTTCCAGCTACCGTTGTCAAGATTAACTAGTAATGAAATAATTTTTGGTCGCTATCTGACACAATGAAAAAATTTGACAAAGAATAATATTTTGAAGTTTAAGACTACAAAACTTTGTTGTCAAATTTTATTAAGGTCCATTCATAGTAGAATGCCATAAAATAAAATATTTTATTTCACATTTTACCAGAGATGTGATCTATCATGAATGGACCTTAATAAAATTTGACAACAAAGTTTTGTAGTTTTAAACTTCAAAATATTATTGAATATCTAGTTGTCAAATTTTTTCGTTGTATCAGATAGCGACCAAAAATTATTTCATTACTAGTTAATCTTGACAACGGTAGCTGAAACTATGGCGTGCCGTTTTGGTATTTAATAACATCGTTTTAAAAACAAAAACAAAAATATCTCTTCTTTCAAAAATGTTTATTCCCTAATTATTCTGTTAATGAATTAAAATTATGTTTTTCATAATAATAATACAGGAATTTCCATTATGAAAAACATAATATAAATTGCCGATTTAAAATTATGAAATACATAATAAAAATTCATGAATTAAAATTATGAAAAACATAATAGAAATTCAATTTCCATTATGTATTGAGGTTGCCTATACTAATCTAATGCAAGTACCTGAAATCGTATAGTAAATGCATTACTGCAGAATAGGCAACCTCAATACATAGTGTAAATTGAATTTCTATTATGTTTTCAATAATTTTAATTATTGAATATGTATTATGTTTTTCATAATTTTAAATCGGTAATGTCTATTATGTTTTTCATAATTGAAATACGTGTATTATTATTATTAGAATCATTATTGAAATTCAAGTATTAAAATTATGAATAGCATAATAGAAATTGACAACGGTAGCTGGAACGCTACCGAAACGTCGAAATAAAAAATAAAAAACATTATTGTGGTTTGATTCCCAAAAGAATAAGAAAAGAGAATAAGTAATGCCACAAGGAACTTACAGAAGATATTTAGAAATTCAAGAATTAGAATTATGAAAAACATTATACAAATTCAAGAATAAAAATTATTGAATAAATAATACAAACCGGATTTGTATTATGTTTTTCATAAATTTTTTTTCTCCAATTTCCATTGTTTTCAATAATTTCAATTGTTGAATTTCCATTATGTTTTTCATAATAATAATACACGAATTTCCATTATGAAAAACATAATAGAAATTCAAGAATTAAAATTATTGAAAACATAATAGAAATTCAAGAATTAAAATTATTGAAAACATAATAGAAATTCAATTTACATTATGTATTGAGGTTGCCTATTCTGCAGTAATGCATTTACTATACGATTTCAGGTACTTGCATTAAATTAGTATAGGCAACCTCAATACATAATGGAAATTGAATTTCTATTATGTTTTTCATAATTTCAATTCATGAATTTTTATTATGTATTTCATAATTTTAAATCGGCAATTTATATTATGTTTTTCATAATAGAAATTTCCGTATTATTATTATGAAAAACATAATTTTAATTCTTCAACAGAATAATTACGAAATAAAAATGTTTGAAAGAAGAGATATATATTTTTTTCCTCTTTTAAAACGATGTTATTAAATACCAAAACGGCACGCCATATGAAACGCTACCGATACGTCGAAATAAAAAATAAAAAGCATTATTGTGGTTTGATTCCCAAAAAAAAATAAGAGAAAAAAGAATGAGTAATGCCTCAAGGAACTTACAGAAGACAAATAATAATGTTATCAACAAAGGAATGATCATGTTATTCGTTTTGATGCATGCATTTGCGAAACTTGTTAAAATATACATTTATCATTCTTTATATGCAGCATTGAAAACTGAATAATCAAATTTTATAAGCCTACCACATTATCTACCTTTCAATTGAAATGTGAGTTAAGGACTGGAAATTTTGTTGTGATAACGCTTAATGAGTTACTGGAACAGCTATCGCCACTTTCGAAATATGACGCAAAAAGCGAGGCTTTTTTGAAAATGTTTAACGAGAGCCAACTTACTTTGGTTAAATTTTGAATTATTTTTTAGAACTTTTGAAATGTAAGAGAAACTGTGAAAGTATTTTCTGAAGGTTTGAAGTGTAGTGCAATTACAACTAAAACCCATGCCAGCATTGAGACGGTTACAATCGACGATGAGAATATTGCAGAATTACATAACCTCTACAACGTTAATAACGTTTTCTTAACTAGGTCGAACAAAGAATATGAGAATCAACTTTGTGGAATTCTCCATTATATTTGACTTAATTTATCTTATTTGTCCTATTTTTTAATTTACCACTATATTCGATCTAAAAATCACAAGAAGCCATTAATTTTAATAAATAAAAAACAATATAATTATACATATATTTGTTTATTTCTGCATTTTCCAACACTAATAAACATTTCTTTTTGAAAATAACATTGACAAAATTTTAAAATAAGTCTGTTGCTTCAAAGCACTTGAGCCGAGTGTTTTTCCCAGGTATTTTTAAAGAATGGTACGATAGAAAAGTCACAAAGGTTTACTGTTGAAATACGTGTTATAATAAGGAATCTTTTGGTACAAGGCTGTTTTGAACGAACTTTTCGGTTCAATTACAGCCTAAGAAATAAACTAATATTTTCACTACTTTGATTTTTACAAAGAAAGTATGTTGCCGTTCTCGAATTTATAGACTAAACTCGCAACCAGAGTAAACTGAAGTTGAAAGTGTTAATAAATTGGGTCTTGGATTATTTGAAATTTAATTTTCATATCCAGTCTGTATGAACTATAAAATGATGTGGGACAATAAAATGGGTGATAATGTCTCTATAGTCGCCAAAAATCGAGCTCGGCAAGTTTTTATTTATAAAGTTTTCCGACATGAAAGAAATGTTGAAAAAGTCTGGAAAATATTTTAAACTGAATTCTTCCAAACTTCATCCTAAAATCGCCATTATGACAACGATCCATATGAATTGATGCAGTTTTGATTTTACTTCTTCATATGATTCACCAAGTTATAATATTAGTTTAAATAGTTACCTTTGATTTGACCTAAAAAATAAACTTGTATTCGATAATAAATTCTGCAATGACTAAGACGAAGACCTGCCAAAAATTTTATTTACAAAAGAAACCGTCATATTATGAAACATATCTATGCGCCTTTGTGACTACCAACACATTTGCGCAGCTTTGTTTGAACTGAAAGGAAATAAATATTATAATATTATATGCTCGTTCACATAGATACTTAAAATGTGTTGGCCATACCAAAGGCATTCAAATCTATCAACCAATTCATTTTGTTTGACTGCAAACTGTTGTCTAATAATTTGTTTAATTTAAATAGGTGAAGGACATTTTGTAAAATGAAAAATTTACAATTGAATTATTTTGAGGGATAGTTTATTGGTTTTTATAGAAGGAACTATATAAAGAATAAAATAAAACCAATTTGATTATTCACTCCACTTTTTATTTTGGGTTATTAGTCTAAAAGTGTGATTTAGATTTGAATGCCTTACTCCAATTCAAGGATTTAGAACAGGAGAGATATTTGTATATATAAATTATATAAAGCTTAATGTAATATACATGTATTTAGAGGATTTATTTGAATTAAATCCAAAGTTTTGTGATGGCATTTTTGTATGTATATATTGTATCATAGTTTTAAATATTTTGTGTGTGTTAAACAATTTTGCTGGTAGATTTTGGTAACTCAATTTAAAATTTAGACTGTTCTTAAGAAGAATATAAAATTCAAGTAAGTAACAATCTTCATTTCGAAATCTAAAATATTTACTAATAATTAAAAATTGATATTAATATCTATAATAAGAATATAACATATCCCAAAAATGACGTAAAAAATGTTTCGTTTTTTTTTCTACTTTATTTAAAACTACTTTCCCCCATATTTAAAAAATACGTATACGTCCAAAATTTACCTGCAAAAGTAAGAATATAACTAACCTTCTAAATTTTATAAGAAAAACAATGAGAAGCTGTTCTGCATATGCGATGCTGAAAAATGTTATTTTCTAACATGTATTATTTGAAGTGCCAAAATAGAAATAGAAGAAGTATAATTAATGTTTATTATAATAATGTGTTATTTAATAATGAAAAACAATGTCACATATTGTTAGCGAGCTGTAATATTTTGGCATTTAAATGTTTTGTTAATTAGTTGTAATTATTGCCTAGCACTCTTTGAACATGATTTGTATAATATACGGTTTAATTATTATGTATAAAAAATATATCTTAATTCTATTATCCAGAAAAAGACCAAGCTCTTCAAGCAAAATTTGTTTTTTGTGTCACAATTAACAAAATTTGTTTAAACATATTTCAGAATGTCAATATGTAGCTCATAAGCATTTAAGGATGCTTAAATATCATTTTATTACCAGCTAAGCTCTCCATAAAGGGTTGGGATAAAGTATGGAACCAAGTAAATATCTTTTAAACGAAAAGAACGATATTTATGAAAATTTGCAGGTAAGTGCAATGGAACAAATTCTTGAGTCACTCTTTCCAAGACTTCTCCACGTATTAGTTGACATTCATCAATAATTCTTTGTCTCAATTCCTGTAAGTTTGTTGGTCGCCTAACACGGGATTTTAGATAACCCCAAAGAAAAAAATCTTACGGGCTAAGATCCTGAGAGCAAGCAGGCCACTACGAATCCTGTTCGTCCAATCCTTCGATTTGGAAAATTTGCATCCAGAAAATCCCTAAAACGTCTATCATAGAGGGGAGATGCTCCATCTTGTTGAAACCAAATATTTTGTGATAATTGCCTATTTTGTTGAAGTGCAATAATTTCGTTATTTAGTAGATCCAAATACTTGTCGCCATTCAAGTTTTCCTCGATAAAAAATGGGCCTTTAAGCCTATTTTCGATCATTCCCATCCAAACATTGAACTTCTGTGGATGCTGGATATGTGCTTCATGAATCCAATGAGGATTCTAATTTGACCAATACCTTGACGATTAACATTTCCATTTAAACAAAAAGTTGCCTCATCGGAAAAAACTATGTTAGAAGCAAAATTTTCGTCGACATTACAGATGTCCATTAGCCGTTTGCAAAATTCCAGCCGTCGGTCAAAATCATCGTCTGACAATTATTCTTGAACCAATTGTACCTTGTTTCTTTGGCGGTTTAGAGTTTAGAATTAATAGGAAATTGAAAGTGATTGACAGTAGTGAAGAATCGATATGTTCTTGACATTTATAAATTTAATAGATTTGAGTAGCTGTCAACCAGTCAGATATACGTTGTACATAATAGTGTTAATAAATATAATACCTATGAAGCAAAAGAGTCGTATCTGCATATATACAGTTTTAGAGAAAATTAAGTTAAACTGTTTGTCAGTGGAATAAGTATTTTCATTTTGCAAGAGGAAGATTTCAGCCTATGTATACAGTGCTATTCAAGAGTCCCCTCCCCCCTCGTATCTTTTGAACAGCTACACTTACATTAATAAAATTTGGAGGGTGAAAATAAAGTAGTGTAAACTTCTCTACGAATAGTAACAGGTGACGTAATAGTAATAGATGACGTCACAGTGCCACTCTGGTCAATAATTTTAAATAGGACCTTATGGCATGTGATATCTCGTTTGAAAGGCATTGACATTAGCTACATAGCCATATTAATTTTGTTTGGGTTTAAACTAAGTGTTCAAAATGTGCTCCGTCTACTTCCTGACAGTAATACATCCTATTAGTAAACTCTTGTCGTACTCGTTCAAATGTGTCAGCTGAAATTGCATTGCATTCTTCAATAATTCTTTCTTTCAAAACGCGAATGCTATCTTGTGCCTTAGTATAAACCTTGGATTTCAAGTACCCCCTTAGAAAAAATCTAATGGTGTCAGATCTGGTGACCGAGGTGGCCATTCTATAGGACCTCGCCGACCGATCCATCTACCTCGATATTCTTCTTCCAGGTAAAGTCTTACTGCACCATAATAATGTTCAGGAGCACCATCTTTTTGAAATGTTACTTCCAGATGGCCGAATTCATCTGGATTATCTTTCAGAATTTCAAGAATTAACGGCTCAATTGCATTTTGTAACATCTCCAGATACACTTCACCGGTTAAATTTGAATTTAGGAAGACAGGACCAACTATGTGGTTTCCCAAAATACCTGCCCAAACATTGACTTTTTCTGAAAATTAGGTATGTTGTTCACGAAAGGTGTGAGGATTTGTGTCACTCCAATACCTTACATTTTGTGTATTCACATTTCCATTGAGGCAAAAAGTACTTTCGTCACTAAAACAAATTGTTTTTGTGTATTGTGGGTTTTGACTAATTTTATTTGTCATAAATTCACAGAATTCGAGTCTTCTGTCGGGGTCGTCATTCGACAGGTGGTGTACCATTTTTAACTTGTATGGATGAAATTTATTTTTCTGTACTGTACTTATACTTACTTCACGGATAGACGCAACTTTAGTTGAAGAGGAAGTAGGGTTTACTACCATTTCAGCAACTATATCAATTTTTTTATCATCACTAAATGTTGGTCGACCAGATCGTTTGGCATCTTGAACACTACCTGCTGTTTCAAACTTGTGAAGAAGTTCCCTCAAATAAGTTCTCGAGATAGGGCGATCTGGGTATCTCTCATTGAATAAACGTTCCGCTTCATGGAGATTCTTTCTAGATTCACCAATTATTAAGATAGCTGCTACTTTGTCGGCTTGAGTACGTACCATTGTCATACCTATGTCAACTCTTAAACGTCTCGTTAAACAATAATAAAATTAAATATTTAAGCTATTTAGAAAATGTTTGCACAGCAACCAATACTATTAAATTAAAAACGTCAATTTTTTTGACAACTAACCAGAGGCGGACTGAAAAATCTTCAATATTTAAATGTGAAATAATAATTTTGGTATTTATTTAATTTATCCGTCAAAATTAGTTTAAACCCAAACAAAATTAATATGGCTATGTAGCTAATGTCAATGCCTTTCAAACGAGATATCACTTGCCATAAGGTCCTATTTAAAATTATTGGCCAGAGTGGCACTGTGACGTCATCTATTACTATTACGTCACCTGTTACCATTCGTAGTGAAGTTTACGACACTTTATTTTCACCCTCCAAATTTTATCAATGTGAGTGTAGCCGTTCAAAAGTTACGAGGGGGGAGGGGACTTTTGAATAGCACTCTGTATATATTATAGTGGAATTTGAATCTCTACTTATTTTTCTTCGTATGATTCTACAGGAGGTTTTTGTTAGTTACGACCATTCAGCTTAACAACAGTTATATAAAATAATTCTGAATATTACATACAAATAGTCGTAATTGATAGTGAAAATAATTAAAAAACAATATTTACAGAAAAGATTTTATAACAAATATATTCAAATACATTTTGATTTGAAAGAAATTGAAATTTCACATATGTGAATCAAATATTTAAATATACCACGAAAATGTTTACTAACGAACTGAATACTAAATTCTAATACAAAATAACAGTACATTGTTCTGGAATTATTCGTCATCCTGTACTGGACTAGCTGAAACAGGCAAATTATTCCAAAAGTTCAGTCTGCTATTAGGAATAATTCCACTAAGCCTGCTTATGAGTGTATCTTTTCTAGTTTGAGTGATGCCTCGATAGGCAGTTTTGCAGCTAGGTTTGTCTAAACCAGATTTTTGGTGCTTTGCTATTAAAAAGTTAAGTACTGTATCCCCTTGTTCATCAAATTTGCATTTGTAGGATAAGGTGCGTTGTCCTCTTTCAAATTCAACCTGTACAGATATTGAGCACTTTTATCTTCCCATAAAAAGAAATCATTGAGTTTCATTTCAATCACTTTGACTTTGGACGAGTTTGCTTTTTGAATAGCTTTTTTGAAATCTTCAAAGTCAAAGACTTTCTTCATTTGTTTTAGGGATTTTTCCACCTGATGGTGGAATTCATGAATCAGCGGACATAAAACGGTGCCCTGGTACAAAATATTTTAAAGTCAAAGAGTTCAAAGGAACTTCATTCGAATTGATGAGAAATATACAGAAACTGAAAAACGCCAAGTTTTTATATTGGCCGAGCAGTTATCTAACCACAAAATTATATTAAATAGATTTGTCGTATCTACCTCATTTTTAAGAGAGAATGTCGTATTTGCATCATATTAAGTGCATATGTCGTATTTGAACTGCAATTACGACGTTGAGACTTAATATGCTGTAGTTCCGACCATTTCTTTTAACAAAATATGATTAATTGCACATATGACAAACGAATAATATCGAATTTTGACCGTTGATGAAGGATATACGACATTTTTACTTAACAAATAGAAAAATAACCTTGCCATCATGTGATTAACCCAAAGATCTGAGAATTCATTAAACATGCAGATACGACTCTTATGCTTAACACGGCAGTATACAGGGTGATCTACGTTCAGAAGGCCAAAATAATTATATTTTCATTAACAATAATGGGTCTTAGTCTGCTCCTTACTGAGGTACAGGATGTTAAAGCGAGAAAAATAAAATAGATTTTTGTTAATAGATCAGCTACTTTTCTACATAATGACTTGAAAATTGCGTATCAACTATTTTTTGTAAGGGTAAACAAGAATGTGTGAGAGGATTTGAGTTAACTCGTAGATGTCGCCACATGCGCCATATGAATTAGAGGAAATCAGCTACAAATTTTTTATCGCTCATTATTTCACAACTTACTTATTTAATTTGGATAGCCCTATCATTTCTGTAGAAAAAAAGCTATACTTCTTTGATCTTCAAAATATTAACAATTTTCGAGATATTTGAATTTTACTAATTCACTACACTACATTTCACGGTGGTCTGATCTAATGCTGTCTTCGTTTTATTAACTGGCGTACAATAATTGTGTTTTATTACGTAATTTTTGTATGAATTCATTTTAATATTATTACCAATTATCAATTACGGTTAGGTAAATGGCATGCTTGTATCTTAACAGATCAATGCTACGTCGACCACCGTGAAATGTAGTGTAGTGAATTAGTAAAATTCAAATATCTCGAAAATCGTTAATATTTTGAAGATCAAAGAAGTATATCTTTTTTCTACAGAAATAATGGGGCTATCCAAATTAAATAAGTAAGTTGTGAAATAATGAGCGATAAGAAATTTGTAGCTGATTTCCTCTAATTCATATGGACATGTGGCGACATCTACGAGTTAACTCAAATCCTCTCACACATTCTTGTTTACCCTTATAAAAACTAGTTCATACCCAATTTTCAAGTCATTATGTAGAAAAGTAGCTGATCTATTAACAAAAATCTATTTTATTTTTTTCGCTTTAAGATCCTGTACCTCAGTAAGGAGCAGACTAGGACCCATTATTGTAGATGAAAATATTTTTATTTTGGCCTTCTAAACGTAGATTTACCATTTGGCCCATTACTTATGAATCACCCTGTATATAACGCTTATGTAAATAGGTAATACCCATCACACCATCTATTACCTATATTCATACGGATCATACTTTTCACTTTTTAATATCTTTCCTACAGAACGTCGACTGATTCCATGGTTTAGTGCCAAATTTGTGGTGGAAGTTTGAAGTGACTCTTCTAAATCGATTGCAATATTTTGTTTAACAGTTTCGTTCGTTGCAGTCCGCGGTCTTCCAGTTTTTAGCAGATTTTTTACCATCCCAGTTGTATTAAAATGTTGTAATGTTTTAGTTACTGTTGAGCGTGATATATGATTTCTCTCCGGATGCAAATTGTTGAAAATATGACACTCTTCTTCATGAGTTCTAGCACGATCACCATAACTGATCATCATTAAAATTTCAATACGCTCTTTTTCACTTAATTGAACCATTCTAAATTGTGAAATTTATTTCCGTCAGTTAGAATTTGACTCTTGGAGAACAAAAGACGTACTAAACAGTACTCGTTTATTTATTACTATGCATACAAACAGCATCAATTACACCGAGAAAAATATTTATTTAAGACAATCGAAATCTTATTATGTCAAATAAATATGATTTTCCGTATGGCCTACTAATATTTGATTTGTCGTAAAGAAAGGATTTGTTTCAAGTTCGGAAAGTAATATTGTTCATGAATAAAAACATATTCATTGTCATCAATAAAATGAGTTATATATCGAAAATTACATTTATTCTTGTAAAAATGTATCATATTTGTCTCAAACAACATTTATTGAGGTATAATGACAAAATCGTTATATTAATCTTTGAAAGCATTTAAATTAAATAAAGTAGTTTTCCAATAACAAATACTTATTTTTGCAAGCTAACTATATTGTTTTATTATAAAAAAACTACTTTATGGCAGAATGACATTTCTTTATCATAGTTACCTACATGCACTATTCAATACACTGAGCTTTTGAAATGTTTCTAAATATTTAGAAATATTTTAAAAGTTCACGGTGTATTAAGCAGTATGGGAAACTTCCACACGGTTCTCTAAATAATTAGGTTACTTAGGAAAATATATTTTTCACAAATATTTGTCTAAGCCGTTTCCAGACTATGTCGAACAACAAAGTTGACTTCCGTTTTGTATGTTTGGACAAGTCGATCGAATTGGTCGATGGTTAGTCTGGACACGGATTAAAATTACAGTATTTTCATGACTGAATCTAATAAAAATTAATGGTCTATATATATATGCATAAAACTGTTTAGTAGGGAAGCAGGATAGGAAGAAAAAACTTACTGCTGAATATTTTGATCCATTAAAAAGAAAACTATACATTTTTAAAAAAGATACCATACATTTATAAAATGGAAACCATACATTGTTAAAATTAAACATACCTACGTATCCACAAGATAACCTTGTCTATCATTAAGTGTGCTCATTAATGCTTTCCCCATAGTATTTTTTTTGGAGTTCTTGGAGTAGATCTGACAGGCTTAATTGAGAAATGTGTATGTTTGAGGTACATTTTGCTTGCTTGTTACTTCTACCTACTTCAATATAATTGTCATTTATTTCCTTACCTTCAAAGATATCTCACAATTCTGGTAATCGCCATGAGTTTAACAATTCATTCATTATATTATTAAACTTATTTTTGTCCAGAGTACTTTAACCACATACTTCACAAAAACAAATTGATTAGTTAAATTGCAAAAACTGATCTAATTTCACATGCAGACTGACGCCAAACGTATACAGGTGGTGACCGTTACTGAATAATAGGGAAGGGTGGGTTGAGAATTCTTCGTTTCAATTGCCACATAATTTGTAGGCTAATGTGATTTCTTACGGGTGAAGAAATATTTGTAGCAAATAAGTTTTTTTTTCTCGTAACAATAAATGTACAATTATACTGAAATACTTATTTTTTCGGTATAAAGTAGATCTTATTTGAGGCTAATAATCTATAGGCTTATTTGAAAAATGTAAATTTCTGTCAAAACTTTCAAATGATTTACTATGAATATTTAATTTGTTGTTTTGAAGTGATGGAATATTATTGAAGATGTTAGGTTTTTTTCTGGGTAATGAAAATAATTTTTACCCAAATAGCATCGTTATATTTTATAACAAAATATTATATTGTGCTTTGTAAACTTTTATAGTTTCTGAAGAACAATTGTATGAAGGTGTGCATAAAGGATAACAAATTTTTTTACATTAAAGAAATTACACTCGAATAAATCATTTTTTTATATCAAAATGTCCCAATATTTTCACGTATGGCTTCTTAATAATAAATACGCAATGTTAGTTTTAAACAAAGGGGGGTCAAACAAATCAGTTTACTTGTCTATAAATAACTCTTCTCTTGGTGTAATTCATCTAAATATGTAGTTTTTTGCTCTAATGCAAAAAACTCAAAAGGTGTTGATTAAAGTGTTATATTCCTCGTTTTTAAAAATTTTTTCACACTTAACTCAGTATGTATAAATTCAAAATAACAAGCTCTTCGAAAATCTGTAAAAATATATAGGGTGTCCCAATTAAATTAAAGAAGGTGATGGCATTTCCGGTTAAATCGGAAGAATATTATTAACAAAAAAATGTACATCAGATGCTTTTTTTTCCATTGCACTTACCTGCAAATTTTCATAAATATCGTTCCTTTCGTTTAAAAGATATTTACTTGGTTCCATACTTCATCCCAACCCTGTATACTTTGAATATATCGTGTAAAATCATTTAAATAATTTTTAGTTCAAAATCTAGAAATTTTCGCAAAATCTTAGTTCCTTTTTGCAGCTTGTTTCTATAACTGCCCTGTACATTGTTCTTTTTCAGTGGAATTAATGTTTTCTTAAGTTTCGAATTTCTCACAAATATTCACCACAGATTTAAGATTGAAACGTTCAGCTTTTGCCTCAGCCTTACATATTTATTATATTCGATTTTAAAACTGTTTTTTTTTAGTGTACACGTTATACGATAGTCGATTCAAATAGACGTATCTGAACTTGGTCAAGCAAATAAAAATTATTGTTTTAACGAGTGGACGGACCTTTTTATAGCAAAACCGATGAACGAAATTCAACTGTTTTATTTCCCAGCTCTGACATTTTTACATATTGCAGCAGGAAATTCTATCTAAAAATGCGTGAATCGGTCGTTACTTAAAACTTTAAATTCTCGTTGAACGGTTTAAATAGTAATTAATGAAATTCTCCAAATACTTCAATAGTATATAAATACAGTGGAAATTCACATAAAAATATTCTAACAGTTTTATTAAAATTTTAATTAAGCGGAATAATACAAAAAAGAAGTGTGCTACATAAACTGACTAGCAAACATTAAATATCCGCAAAATAAGTTTAAGCCGCTTGAATTGAAACTTTAATAACAATAATATACATAGTTAATTTACACCAGAAGCAAAAATTCTTCCTTGGCAAAGCTCAAACATCTGAATTGCATCAGCTGGTCGCAAACACAGATAAAAACTATTCTTCCTTAGATCTTGTGAGCCCTGATAAGAAACTTGAAATCGTTACAGACTCTGACAAACAGGCGGAGTGGGCCCATAAAGCGCTTCATGGTCGACATCATCACGACCTCAATCAACCTTATATCGACAAGGAAGCATCAAATAAGTAGCTTTCTGATGGGACATGGTTTCCAAAAACAGAAAGATGTATTATGGCAATTCAATACTAAGTAATTATTAGGTTTATTCCCGTAGCAAGTTCCTAACTGTTATGGACATGTTACGGACATATTGAGTCTGCGCAGTATCAGAGTTCAGGCTCTGCTGGAACGCTTTTTTGATACTGCGCAGACTCAATATGTCCATAACAGTTAGGAACTTGCTACGGAAACAAACCTAATACCAATAATTACAAACAATTTGTCATAAGAGACAAGTGTAGAGACGATACAACATATTACGTCGGGGTGTTCATCCATAGCTAATATTGATTACCTTCGCAAGCACAATCAACTTTGAAACATCATCCATCATAAGTTGTCCACCAAATGTCGGTTAGTTAACACCAGGAGCGACTAATAACTGGCCTGATATGATAGTTGTGGATAAAAAAGCCAACTTGATTATACTAGTGAATGCTGCTGTACCTAATAACAACAATTAATACTTCAGACAAATACAACGAGAAAATTGCAAAAAACAACGATCTTGCAATTGAAGTAGACAGATTTGGCTTGCAGAGAAAGTAGAAGTGGTGCTGGACATCGTTTCATCTACGGGACTAATTCCCAAAACTCTACAAGACATCCTCACCAAACTAGATCTTCACAAAAACACATACATCGATGTGCAGAAGGCTGGAATTTTGAATACTTGTCACACTGTAAATTTCAATTTCAAGGGCTAAGCAGGTGATGATGAAAATAATAATAATATATTTTTGAACTGAAGTGAAAATTACATTTAAAAATAAACGACTTGGTAACGACAGACGCTCCGAGAATTGCTCTTCCATTTAACGTTGTGGTAGGTACCCATCCATGCACTAGACAGATCCATGGAATAGATATTGATGTACAGACCTTTTCAATATAATAAGTTTTAGAGCTTCAAAAGTATAAGGATATCCCTTATAAACATAGCAGAGTAAAACGTCTATTCAATTCACAATTGATTGGAAGAGCCTTTGATAAAGATTATATGTTTTTTTTATAAATACAAACGTCTATTTCCCATTTTTATCATAATTTTTATACGACGCCCTCTTAAACCAAATATTAGCAGGCGCCAATCTTTTATTTTTGGTTTCTTTTTTTATCATTTCTGTAGTTATGTCTGTTTCTTTTAAAACTTTTACTTTTTAAACAAGGGAAATCCCATTACACTCAGGCATGAAAAAGTAAATCAGATGGGTCGACCCAAACACAATTAATTGTTTGAGATTATGTTTTGGGTCTAGCTAGGTGAATACAGCAACCGCTGGTAAGGTAAAAATTATAAGTAATAAATAATGCCTGTCTAACTTCCCTGATAATAACAAAAAACATGTTTTTATTCATTTAATAATTTAACCCATGTTAAACTATTCCCGAATAGATAGCCATCGACAAACCTACCTCTAAATTCTAACTTTCGCTACTCACACAAGTAATTTACTGTTTCGCTTTAAATCTAAACCCAATAGACATTGTGGCAGATTTTGAAATTGCAATTTACTATGTTCCCAAATTTCCGAGCTATGCCTCAAATTCCATTCAAACAGGCCTGGATGTGTAACTTATAAGGTCGAACACATATGAAATGGAAAATGAAATGAAAAATTCGAGTTACTGTTTTTGCAGGAGCATTTGCTTACTATTTGGCTGGAATTCATATTGTAGAAAATAATTCAATTTTTCAATATAATTAAATCTAGTTTGTGTCACTAATTTGCTTAATGAAAGCTGATTTGTCAGTTGACTGGATTTATTTGATATTATTATTTCATATTATTATTGTTAATATAACATTAAAAATTCATGAAAATTAGCAAAATAATGATTGTGTATAAAATAACATAAATAATTTGAAATGATTAAATTGTCGTTGCACAATATATGTATAATATTATGCCTGTAACCGTAATTATACATAATCCTATTAATAATTCATACCAAAAGAGAGCCAATCAATTTTGAAACAAGCTAGATTAAAAATAATTATATAATTTAACTGTTCAATGGACGTTTTCAGTTTAAGGTCAGTGTGGCCAACAAAAAGTGGCTTTTATGACAAGAGTGACAGTTAATGTCTACCATCCAAAGCATAAGATTTCTTTAGGATTTTTCAACATTGCAAACATCCACATTGCTGTATTAATCTAAAATAACGTTTTTGCTGAATACT
>CAJUYH010002419.1:0-40101 GCA_910591685.1 Galerucella tenella
ATATATATATATATATATATATATTATATAAAGCCACACATATATATGATACGCGGGGCAAGCGAGAAGATGGATCCAGCGAAGGTTAGCAGGACAAAGCATGTGGGCGACGACAAAGTATACGACACATTCAATGCATATACGTATACATAAGTATACATATATATTTATTCATGAAACATTTCTCACTTTATTCCATCGTCATTATTTCTGTCATATAGACCGCTATACAATTTATACAAAATCGTAAAAAAAAAGAGTAATAATAATAAAACTAACGAAAAAAAAAGTTATCCCAAACAAAGGAACAAAATTATCTGATGAATAAATTTTTTTGTTCTTCTCTCTTTTTTTTCGTTTTTTTTTTTGATTTCACTTTTGTAGAAATGCATGTTACTGTCACCAGAAATTATTATCTTGACACAATGTTACGTGTAGTATTTTAACGTTGTCGCGTTTTGTTCAAATGTACTACATATGCAAGTACACACACACCTGTAGATATATATATATATATATATATATATGCATATATATATAAACGTAACTAGCAACATATTGGTGATGATGTCGTGGCCGTCGAGGTGACAAAGTAAGTGTCAGTGAAAAAAAAAAAGAATGAAAAAATATATAAAAGTGCGAGCTGGTGGTTTGTATCTTGTCGTACTTATGGTAATGAAAATTAGAATAAAACTCTCGTATAATAATTTTTTTTCACACATTTTCATTCCCGTGTCTCTCTTGACTCTCTAATTATAGCCGATCGTTCTTGTTTTAATCGTTATATCCACAATGTATATATACCAAATTGTCATGATGTTGGCAAGACTTTGTATTGGTGTGTAAAAGATTGCAGAGAACTTGTTCCATTCAACCACACAGATGACACAACGATTAAAGAAGATGGAAAAGAAGAAAAAGAAGAATAAGAAAAAGATGAAGATGAAGACGAAGTAGTAGTCAAAGAGGAATAAGATGAAAAAAGAAACGGAGACACAACTCTTGCCCGCGTCCCTTCGTTCACTACTTACTCGTCTTCATTCATCAAATGCCACATTCCCAAGACGAAACGAATCGTACATCAACTCCAATGTACGTACGTTGACTACTATTATTATTGTGATTGTTTCGCTAGATATAAGTGTGTACCTGATACATAGGAATCCATCAAGGAATATAGCGACAACACAGTATCAAGCAAGCATGACAGGCGCGAGTGTACATAAATAGACAAATATTCCATTTAATTTTAACCACTGGTACTTTTGGAAAAAAAATTTACCGTCATTTTCATGTTTCTTTTTCAACATTTTTATATTATATTTTTTGTAAATTCCTAGATCAAATTTTTATTTCAGTACAAGTGTACTAGTTTCACTTGACGATTGAGAAGATTGTGATACGAATTCGTGATATTTTTTCCTAATCTATATATAGTCAGATTTAAATTCGTTCGTTCGCATAATATTACGTAAGATTGTCGGAATTTTAATAAAAAAATTAATTATGAAAAATTCACGTTTTATATTATAAAGTCGAACATATAGCTTGCAACTATTTATTGTTATTCGTGATAGACAATTAAAAAATCAAAAGATTTTAAATGATTTAATATTATATTGATTATAAACTTTTGAAATGGAATAATTAAATTTGATGTATTGCCAAAAATGATAAAAATATAATAAATTACGATCAAATATGGACCCGAATTATTGCATGGCCCTTCTAAATATTAAATAATAAAAAAAAACATGATAAAAATTTTATTGAGACTTATCTTTCGATGGAAAAAAAATAGCAATAACCGACTTGTAATTTAAAAACTTAAAATTACGAATTATTTTCTCCAAGTACAGAGAATAAATATATAGCTTATACAATAATGTATCTCTCGAGGTTTTTTGTCACGTCCATTCATCAATCCGCACTCATACCCAAGACTTTTGTACATATATAAACATATATATATCGCGGAATTGTTATATGTGAATGTGTGTCGTTGGTCGTCCATACACACAAGTTCAAAACCGATTCAACGATCATCATTTGTGCGCGCGCAAGTTCAACCAACCCACTCGCGTTCGACGTCGTCGTCGTCGTCGTCGTCGTCATTGTCTCTTTCATTCGCTCTTTTCGTTATCTTTCTCTCTCGTGTTCCGCGCGTGTGCACACACAAGTGTGGCCCTTATTCCATATAAGTCTTCAACAACTTTGCGAAGAAGGAAACTGACATTTCTTTCTTTCTATCGCTCTCTCACTCAGTCAATATAAAGCCTAAGCGCTTCTTTCTTTCGTCTTCACTCCTATATTTATATATACATATACGCCGGCCATCAGCTCTTCACCTCCACTCGACGCTTTTATACACACACCAATGAGATTGCATATAGTCTTTACTTATTTTGTACGCGCGAGTGAGGTCGTATACGCGGGCGACGCCTGCAGCGCCAAACAAGAGAAACGAGACTTGATTTACAAGATCGTCGGCGCCAAGAGATCGTCCCGCTGTAACGATCTTCAACTATATACGATTACTTCCAGTTTGAGATAACACGACTGAGACAACAACGATGGTAACGACAACAACGGCGACGACAACGACTGTAGATAATGACAAAATGATGATAATAAACAGAGGAAAAGTGGGTTTGATGATAATATATAATGAACCTGATGGGAATTGAATGAAACAAATTTTCTGGTATGTATATGTTTAACAATAATTTTGTAATGAGACGTGAAATAAATATTACAATGGTGTTTCAATATTTTTGTGATAATATATGATAAGTGTTGTCATGGATAAAATTGTAATAATAATCATTATAGTTATTGTAATGATTTATATTGTAAAAAAATTCATGTTCAAAGCCATTTTGTTTGTGAGTCAGGCAAAAATATGTAAAAGAGTGTAGGTGGATTTTATTTGTGTCAATCACAAGCGATTGAATTGTTAGTATTGACAGTGAATGTTGTCATGCTACGGGATATTGTTTAATAATGGAGGTAAACCAACAGCGTAGTTGTAATAACTATCATCACGAATTAGTCTTATCGTCCGCTAAGCTCACAAGAAAATTTTCCATTGTATTGATGTGTTATTGATTTCAATACCGCGAACAAAATAATAATTATTGGTATGATGTGGAACGGGGTATTTGACAATGTTTCATGTTTTCCATTATAAAAATAATATTCTTTTGTTTAGTGCAAATATAAATGTATATCTGTGTTTGCCATATAACAATATATTGGTATAAAAATTTTCAGCACTTTCTATTAACCCTTTGATATTCAAAAATATTATTTTCCACTAAATACCCCGTTCCGTCCCGGGTTCCCCTATATTGTTTTGAACATTGAAATTGTATCTTTCTGATCAATTGTGAAATAAATATTTTGCCACAATGATAAGGATATGAATTGTCACTCAACTGTATTACAATAGCCGCATGGCAACAACAAAATTCAGAAGAGAAATAAATGATTACATTTTATAATAATTAATTGCAATTCAATCTTGAATCGCTCTATTTAATCATCAACTCATATAACCAATAATCAATGTAATAGTAAAGATTCAATCATGTAACTTAGTTTTTTACAAAGCACTCTTAAGTACCGAATTTTTTTTCCATATGAATCAACATCACACTCCAATGAGTGTCGATATTTATTTCCTTTATTCTTTCATGAAGTCAAATCTATGACAAATACAAAAGTGTGCCATATGCTTGCCTTTGAATATTTGCATTTGAACATTTCTCATCGCTACACTATCACAATATAAAAAAAAACGATTGCCAATTTAATTTTATCATTAAAGCGAAATATAAATGAAAACACAACATCCATAAGTAAAACCGCATATCTCTAAAAGACAATTTGTTGCACTGCATTTCTATACATTTATGTGCTGAGATAATTCAGTGATAATGATAATTAACATTAAAATACCATTCAATTGAGAAATAACTAACCTTGACTAATGTTCAGTAATTGAAATACCAACAAAATTATCACAATACATTAATATAACATTAAATTATTCTTCAACAAAACAAAAATTCGTCACACTTCCATTAACATATATTATATTATTCTAACTTCAATCAAACAAGATACATAATTAATTTTGCTATGAAAAAACATTTACATACACACACTGCACACTCCATTCCAGCACACCTACAACACTCACCCATATAAATAAATGCACGAACGCTAATTACCTCGTGTATGACATAAACAGTGAGAAGAAAAATATATATATTATCGAGGTGGAATAATTATATACCTTTGTATATAAAGATAGAATAAATTAAACCATGGAATAAAATTCAGCCATTGTTTTCCTAAGAGTTCGCAGGTGCATACACATACTCCCATGTATACATATATAAATACATCGTTGCTAAGTATTTACACTCGATGAATGAAAAGTTCCATTCATGCGTGGAATACCGTCTCCCTCTTGCTTTTTCTCTCTCCCTCTCAGTCTTTCGTTCTAAAGCCCTCAGAGGTAGGTATATCCACGCCTCTATACAACCAGTATGTCGTTGCCATTCTCGAATCGCAACTTGTCCCGCGTCGCTTCACACGTGATCGCCATTGACGATTGGAACTTGCGCTCGTCGCAGCGCCGGGCTGGCGCGTTATTTCAACTTTTTTACGCGATTTATACCAAGGCGGAGAGCGGCAACGGCACCAGCGGCGGCCCCCAGAGCGCGAATGAGAGAGGACAAGACAGAGACAGATGAACGAGAGTTAGCTGGTGTATACGAGAGGTAAAGGAGAAATATATGTATAAGAATGCCACCATCAACGGGGCAACTTTATGGTGCCGCGCGCGCGCGTTCGCGTTCTCGATTCATTCGTGAACCCACGTAAATATATACGGGAGCGCAGGAAGGGACTCATTCACTGCGTCAGTCACGTAATACACGATCGGGTTTGATGAAGACGAACATGACTGAGCAATGCAATTTTTAATTTATATATATATATATATGCGTGTATTTGTGTAAGAATATGTACAGGGAGATGAACGGGACACCATCAACCCAAGTCAATTAAAATGAAAAGTAAAAGAATCATCTTTTTTATATGATCATTGATCATTAATAACTCCTTACAAAGTTGTACAAACTCCTATAAATATAGTCTTATTTTGTGCACCAAAATTTGCATAATAATCCTATATCTATAATATATATATATATATATATATTTGTAGAGACATTTTATAACTGTCGCCCAGCTCAGAATATGGTATTTCCAAAAAATCAAGAATAAATAAATAAGAAATGTTAAATACTTGACTTCACTCAACTTTCTCCTATTGTTTATGTATGTCAAAAACTGAAAATTCCGAGTCTCTTTTACCATTTTGTATGAAAATATAAAGTATATATATGTATATATATAAATATAAATATATATATATAGGACGAAAGAGAGACGAATGAATGAATGTAACTTCGATTGGATTCGATATAAATATATAAATGCATACCGGAGATTCATCGCGATCGGCATTACTTTGATCAACGGGCCCACTCTGATTGCCCATAGATATATAAATACAAACATACATACGCATAATATATATATGTACATAAACCTACATCGCTCTTTTCAATACGATGAGATATATTGAATTCCTTATTCGGTTGATTCGTTTGCAGATTCAGGGACAGATTCATGCTTACTGCAATACGTCCAAACGAAATATATCCAAGAGCTGTATGTTAGTCAGATATACATATACCTACACACACACATGCATATACATATATATATATATAAATATATACCTACAGTATAACAAGACACAAGGATGAGATATTGGCGAAGAGATTAATATTATCGAATATACATCGCTTCGCATTATTCGAAGATGTCCTTTTCTTATATATACATATACATATATTAAATTTATTGTATACATATATATATATATATATATATATATATGTGTGTGTGTGTGTGTGTGTGTGTGTGTATGTAAATACACATGTGAAGTGCGCAAGTGGATACCTGGAGTTGTAATGGACTTGAATGATAAAATAAAAAATGATGAATAAAAAAAAAATTATTAATAATTTATTCTTGTCTCAGCATTTCTATATGCGCAAAGTGGAGAGGGCAATGCAATAAAGCCATGCCTAGGTCTATTCTATATATGTATGCATATATATGTATATGTACGTTTCTATGGTTTCATTTGCAATAATAACGTGGCAGTATAGTGCCCACGCAAAACGAATTAGAATATGGCCGCGTAATAATTTATGCACGATCGTTCATTTATATATGTGTCAAGAGGACAAGAATGAATATATATATATATATATATATATATATATGTATATATATGTATGTTTATATACATTTATATATGTATAGGTTTAAGTATGCGAGCAGGAGTTTTACGGGTGACGGGTGATCGTCACAGTACAAAATTGCGAGAGATCTTTTATAGTTTTGTGTACGTATACAGTATTAGAATCTAATGATTAATTGCACATTACTTTCCCAAGCTTTTTCACAAGTTTCCACGTACACATATAATCATATACATGTGCGGTTTTTATCGTTAATTCATATGCACGTATGTGTAATATACAGTTAACTTACCATATCGCTTTGTCTATTTTTATCTCTACATTAATCATGTCATAATACATATTACAACAGTATTGTGTCTCATAGAGAGAATAAAAAATTAATTTCTTTTCATTTATTATTTTTATTTCATTCTTTTTTTCTTCCTTCATTTTTTTTTTTTGCCATTTCAAAATCATAAGTACTGTTATGTTCATGGTTTGCCCAATACGAATGATTAACTGCGAATATTTATTGCGGCGCGCGTGCCTTTATATTTTCTTATACTATATAGGTATCATACACATCACACTCAATGTAATTACGTATTACAAACCGGCTGTCAATTGTTAAATACAACTTACCGCGATGATACATAATGTAACGTATTCATATATATATTTAACTTGGTATCTACATAAATATATATATATGCCTGGTGTTATATACATACATACGCGTATACGGATAATCGAAAATGACATGTGTGAATTACTGTAATTATTTTATGTATACAAACTGATGACAGTTCTTTTCACTTTTGTTATTGATGTCATATGCCAACAACGTATTATTAATATTCTATTTTTGACCCATTCAATTAATTTCCGAGTTGTTATAAAATCATTATTGCACACTGAGTATTAAATAAAGGAAGAGAAAACCAAAAATAAACAGATTAAAAGAATGGAGGAAAACCAACAGTTTTATGTTCAATAAATTATTCTCTTCATTATTCTTTATTTCATTAATTTTTTTCATTTTTTTTATCGCATTAACGAGAATATTTCAATGTTTTTAGCTGATGAGGACACAAAATTCAATGGTTAATTATGAACAACAATATAGACAATTTGTAATTTATAAGATTAAAATGGAAACATGATGAAATGCACGTGTGTGTATTAATATATATTATATATAGATAAATATGTACTATTCGTGACTGGCAATATAAAAGCCATGCACGATTTAAAATCATATACAAGTATTCAACACGATCCACAATAACAACAATGATGTGCCAACGTATGGAAACGACCGACAACGACGATGATGATCATAAAACGATTTTATCGCGTATTCAACATAGAATAAGTCAATTGAACAAATGAAGTGACAACGAAATAAAACCACAAAATAGTGGTGATAAATAATCAAATACATAAACATTTCTGAATAATCGAAAATATTTTATGCTATAAATATATGTCTTTATTTTTTTCCTCCTGCCTTTCCTCAATTATTTTATTACTATTCTGTTTTATATTAGTATTATTGCTGTTTTTTTTTTCTTATGTAGATAAAGAGTATTTTTTTTTTTATGTTTGCATAAATAGGAAACTTGTGACATGTTTTATATATGATTTATATTAAAACCGTTATTATTACACAGGGTATTTGCACGTGAATTATTTATATGCCACTTGGAATTGTCGATAAGGACAACTATTATACTTCTTAAAATGTAACTATTAACGTCAACTGCATATTTATATTAAAACACAAATATGAAATGAATTTTTGAATGATAATAATAGATTGTACAATGTTGGCATATATTTTAGAATGGACTGAGTGGAGGAAAATAAGACAGAGGGATAATTGGTTCACGCTGTGGGAGACTTATCTCGATATGGTCCATTGAATGTGAACTCACCATTTGTTGGGATTCCATAACGTGCTTGTGTTCTATTTTATTTTCTTCATATAGAAATAAAAGTATCAATATGTATATAATTGCACTTAATCTACATAAAAATAAACTATTTCCCGTTCTCTTATTTCAATTGTTAATGCAAAACAAACACACACGTATATTAACACAATAATATATTGAATATCAAACAGTCACGTATTTATTTTCGTTTATTCGTAAAAAAAAAAACTTTTTTTCACATAATGTTTTTCATCACACAAAACTTCTACTTAAACTTTTCAATGTGTTCATTTTATTATTTTTTTTTCTTTCACTCACTATTGCAATTTTCACTTATCAATTTGTCACGATGTTTTTGAACAGAGCGCGATCATCAAGGGATGAAAACGTGCACTCGCATGCAGTAGAGAGTGAGATTGAAGGAGCGAGCGAGAGAGAGAGAGAGAAAGAGAGAAAGATAGCGAGAGTGATAGAGAGAGCGAGAGGAAGAGAGAGACTGAGTGAGAAAGAGAGAAAGAAGGCGGCGCGCGTAAAGTTTAGTCCGACCACAAACGTTCAAAGTGAGACCTGTGAGACGACAACGACGGCGTGGCGGAAGAAGAGCGTGTGGCGAGAACAGTATTCGATGCTGACTGTAGTGTCGGTAACTCTCGGTCACGCTCGGATGTCTTCGGGCAATCGGCAACACGAGTGTACATAAGAGACGATTGTGGCGGGTGAGCGCGTGCGCTCTTGCGCCCTCAACTTCACCGATCTTGCAGTAATAGTCGCAGTTTTCCAATTAGAACCGAAAAAAAATATGATATATATATACGAGGTGTATGCAGAATTAATGATATTTTTGCTAATGGTAGATTGCAGTGTTCGTTAAAGATCAATCAATTTTTTTTTTCCTTAATTGTTCATTGCCATTTAAATTTAATTACTTTTTTATTTGATTCATTCTTGAGTAGTGTAGATTGCACGTCCAATTACAAATACTGCACTAGTGTTGCACTTATCATTGGAAAATATTTATGAAGTAGGTTATTAATATACCTAATTAATATGCGGAAACGACAAATTGTGTGATATAAATAATCACTGTTTGATTTTGAATGAACTCGACTAATTGCCATTAATTGAGTTGTCTATTCGGCATTAGTTCACCCACCCACTATTTATGTGGTCAATTATATATAAGTGCTAGATATTGTTTATTTAATTTTTAAATATTTCATCAATGTTAAACAACTGTTAACAGACACTTTTATGCAATAAATATCTTCATTAATTCAATTAATTGCTTGCAAATATTTATATTCTGTTATACACTGTCATGTTTAAAATATAACAATAAGGGAAAAATACAAAAATTATGTGATGTATTATTGACACAAGGTATGAGAACAAAGTCAAATGTCAACGAATATATCTGTATTAAATTAAAGATAAAAAGCTGGAATAAATATGTCAACTCTCGTAAGAACAAATGTTTTATCAAAATAATTTATGATAAGTGTAATTATTTATACAGCAGATCTTTGGCAATAATTTTTGGATATAAAACTTCTAAATTTGTCATCACACATTTCGGTAAAAACAAATTATCAAAATTTAATAACTAGTTTGATTGTAGTAGGGATGATACGCAGAAGTATTTTGTAAGGCAATTATTTATATATATATAATAAAAATAACTACAGTAATCTTCAATACTTCAATTTTTCAATTAAAACTGTCCCAGACATGCAATGCTGAGTTTATTAAAGAATCGATGTGATACTAAAAAAATTGATCGCATAACTATTCATACAGGAAAAAGTTTTATTTTAACAAGGAACTAAATGAAAAATTGTTTGCAAAAGCGACTGATCTTTGCTGAATAATTAGCAATTGAGTTTATATGAAATATTTCATTTATATATTTGCATAATACAATACAGCGGCTGCCTCTTGCGCATTTTCATTTTTTTTTTGTACACCAATTCAAAAATCATTTATTATATCAATATTACAAAATAGCAACTATTATTTCTTGAATACCATCAATGCAATATCATATATCAACGACACTAGTATCGATAAATTATATATTCATTTATTTTTTACTTCAATCTGTTACATTCAAGTTCATTATACTGGGATCTATGGGACTATTAAGATTAATATTTATATTTTCTTCAATGTCTTACGGGAATGCTGAGACATCGCCCTGTCCTTCATTGATAAAGCCAATAAGACCATATTACATTACATACACGTAAATATATATTTATGTACATACATATACACCTACACACATATTTTTTTTTCCCCGTGAGTCATAGAATTGTATAGATAATGTCATCTCCATTTTATCATGAATTAATGCGTCTTACATAAAGTGGCGATTCATCATCATAATTGTCCACATAAAACACTTCCACTACAGTTAATGAAACAAAAAAAACTCTGGTGATCATAATAAAAATAATAATGAAATTGATGAGAGAATCATTAAGAGATTTATTAATGAATTTCGAAACTCGCCGGACGCGACTTCTTGGGTAATCAAATTCCATGGTTATACCTCACATGTATGTATATACATATGTGTGTGCGTGTGTGTGTGTGTGTGTGTGTCCGAGTATTGACAGGATACTAAATATTTATACTCTCATGTGTACATTTTTAATTCTTATAAATACCTACACAATTGTATTTAACTTCCGGCCGCGTTTTCTACTTATTGACCAAGCACCTTCGTTTAATTACGTAATCCAATTCTATATATATATAGTATGTATAGATGTGTGTGTGTGCTATGCGCGTCACACAAATGATCATAGTCGTCGACGGAAGTGCAGGAATTTTTTTTTTTTCATCTCTATAACATCCGACATTTTATAAATTACTTATTCTCACATATTATTAATGTAAGTAAATCTATCACAACAATTTTATATTAAATTGATTTTGAATCTTAATATTTGTTCTAAAGAGTGAAGAAAACATGTTTTTCTGTTTGTCAACAATAAATTAATTGAATATTATTCTAATATGAACATTCCATATGATAACGGTGAAATATATATTGTACTATTACTATAAAGTACGTCATGAATGGTCATATATTGTAAAAGAAGATGTTGAGCATGGATGTGTAGTGTCTGTATACAAGTGGGCACAACACTACTAATAGCTGTTATGTCATTGGAATACACCGCGTGGGTCCTCACGCAACATCTTACAGTACAAACTCCGTCGTCATTCCTTCACATTAATATCCATACTTAATATTTAACGCATACATATGCACTTATCCATATATATATATATATCGATACATATGAGGCAAATGTTTAATTTTATAATTATTAGTAATTTAATGAAATTTAATAAATCAACCGTTAAGTTGAAGATAATTGAAAAATAGCAATTCTTTTTTGTTCTTTCTTTACACCAAATGCACGTCGTTTCAATATTAAAATTTATTTTTGCTATTATTTATACTTGCCACAATTAAATATAGTTTTATTTTTAATTTTGATAATAGCTTATAATTTATTTGCGATAATTCGTGCGTCTAGATATTATCTTTGTATTTCAAATTAATTGCTTTATTTAATGTAGATGTAATATTGATTATTTGTAATAGACTTCAAGTTAATGATGAACCAATGAACATATTATTCATTCATGTAAAAAATACCTCAAGATTTTTCAATAAACTGTAAATTTTTACAAAATTTATTAGACTAATCATTTTTTCACGGTAAATTTATATAAAATTTACTGCAAAAATTCATCATCTTGTAATGAATTTTCACTATTCTGTATCAGAAATAATCATATTAGTTATTATAACTTGTAATAAACTAATTTTCAATATTCATTTTACTAAATCCAACAGTTGAGAATAAAAAAATTCTTATCAACAATAAATTATTGTGCTTAATATCGAAAAACTTTTATTCATTCAATCTCAAAATTCGATTTCAATTCCATCATTGTATTTATTCAAAAGCGAAGAATTGAAATCATTAATCTATTATTTAACATTCATTTCTTCACTCATCAGTAAAATGTAAAGTTAAAAAATATAAATAAATTCTTATATACCTGCAACGGTTGTGAGAAGAGTATTCTCAATTTTGCATTGCAAAGTCTTGAATAAAATAACTACAACGATATTAAATTGCTCTTTCAAAAATCAAGTGATAGAAATATTGTCGATACCTTCCAGCATTTATTTCAAATTATTGTCAAATTAAATAAATAGTAGTGAACGAAAAAATATAATTTTTATCGAAAAACCACTTGTGAGTAGCTGAGTTAGTATGAAATACCTCATATGTACATCAGCACTGCTTAAATTATACATTGGAAAATGAATCTCAATACATTGCTCGACAATTATTGCTTTGTGAAAGTTGTCATCATTCTTCTTTGTGTTGTATTATTGCTAATGGAATTGCCTCGTTATAACTTTCTCAACTGTTGCAGCCGTTCATATATAAATGCGGCTGTATATTTATATACATATTTGTGCGTATACATATACAAGTTAGTTACAAAATCACGGAGAACAGGAAACGATAATCATATCATCACCGGTTTCATACTTACAATCAATAATAATAAGAATAAAAAAGTACGAACGAGTTTGAGAGAGTTAAGAGAGTTGAAAAGTGCATGCGAGACATGTGCATTATATATTTCATTCTTTAACACACCTGTTGGCCACCTTTGATATCAGCTTGTGTACGCCTCAGGTCATTCATTTTGTATCGTATGTTCACGTATGTATATGTGTTTGACTCATGATGAGTGTAAGCGATGACGAAGACAAAAAACAAAATAAAAAGAAAAGATGTCTTGTCATAATTCGTCTACTGAATGCACGATCGCGCTGACCAAACTCACTCAAACACAATGACGATTCAGGATGTTTGCAGCGTATAATTGTCAACGTATCGTGTAATATATAAACACATGTAACAGAGATTAAATACACATGCATATAACAACCGAAATGATAATCAATATCCTAATTCGATCACTGTGAATATGTTCGTTTCTAATAATAATTTTGATATTGTAATGAGGTTGTTTGGTTAAATGTTTTTTTTTCCCCCACCGGAATATATCACCTGAAAATATTTAATGAACATCATTAAATAAATATCAATATTAATACCGCCAAGTATTTTTAGACTGAAGTGAATTATCGATAGACAATATCGATATAAAAAAAAATGAAAAATAACAGCAATAATTGTACAAAGTTTACCAAAATTCATCGGAGCAACTCTGAAAATATGAAATTAAACATCTATTTTTTATTTTATAAAACATAACAAAAATAAAACATCTAAATTCGTAACAAAACGTTTTTTTTTAACAGAATTATTTCTTTTAAATAACAATTATAGCATTCAAAGTCCCTCTTCACATTTTTCATATGTATGTACATTTGCAAATGTATTTTCAACAAGTAATATTTAGTTACTGAGAACATATTTCCGTCTTTCCCCCACATTACCAGTGGCATCGCAATTTCAACAGTGGATGAAAAGATGCCCCAAGGTAATACCAAGATCACATTGCAGATATGAAACATATATAGATGCTTATGTGTTTGGATGAGTGGGCGAAGTAAGTCTATCCAAGTCCATCTTTCCACAGGACCAGTCCTCGTTCGTTTCACGCACTGAAACACGCACAAAGAAAAAACGATGCCACTGGTAGTAATGGTACGTTATGAATGTATTTATGTATATGCATATACATATATATATATATGTATATAAATCTTTTATAACACACGACACACCTATTCATCGTTGTCTTGTGTATAGCGATAGAGTTTCTGCACGTATCGCGCGCAACTTTCCATACCGAGGAGGTTTTTAAGCTGCACCTTCGATGGTGGGATAACCAGAAGTCGCCTACACACGCACTTGGTTTCGACTGGTTAGGCAGAAATGTTTCACGCTACCCACGCCACGCGCATATTATTACATTAGTATATTATATCTATATATAGTTTGGATTATGTATGTGAGTGAGTGTATGCGTGTGAATATATTTAGTGCTAATCCCTAGCGGCTATAATGTAATTAAATAAAAAATTTTCGATAGAGGAATAGACTATTGTGTCATTGGTAAATTAAATAAGATTAATTGAGGTATTATTGTACGGCGTAATAACAACAGGAAAAGTAGAAATTGTAATTTTTCACAAACTAAAATCTCACATTTCATGAGGACAATAATTGAAAAAAAATAAAATTATGGATGATTATACCAGTCTGAGAATAAATTGTCATTTGGTTTTAGTAAGAAAAAAAAATATTTCTCTCATTAACTTTGGTTACTGTCAATCATTTACAGTTATAGACAGTCTCGGGGGATAAAATGGTTCTATTAAAGAGTTGACAGTGTAAAACATAAATTTGTCAATCATTTAACCTTTTCCAATCTTTCGAACAATATCACATAATTTTTTTACTCACTCCATTGCATTTTGTATGATCTGCTTCATCATCATTTTCTTTCAATCTAACTATACACAATTATAGATCATTATGGAGAATTATTTTGTCATTTATTTTGCATTAGTTTAGTTGTACCAAGCAAAGGAATTGTGAATAATTGGTATGTGAATTTGTAGTATTGTAATATAGAAAATTAATGAAACATATTATATAGATATAGATGCATATCGATTTCATTGACAACTTCGCGTGTGTTCTTGCTTACCTTGTAACGATGAAGAATTTGTGCTAAATATAATGTGAGACCATGCGCATCTTTGTTCATAATTAATAAAAACAATTGTTTCATTTAATAAATAATTACAATTAATAAATTATTTATTAGTTGTGATAGATTAATTATTGATTACTCGAATATGGTGTTGCTATGCGGTTGAAATTCATCAACTTCTTCTCATTAACAATTCATCAACTTCGTTTTAAAGTCGTTAAGTATAAAATTGACTCCATACACACCGGGTCGTTGACTTCCCGATACTAAAGCAGCTCCATTCATAATATCCAACGCCTTCAGATGTAATCTACAATAAAATAGTCAATCCATCATTATAAATCATAAATAATAAGATAGAAAAAACAAAAATATCATTTATTGAATGTCTATCATTTTGGATGTTCAATCGATTATATCTTCTGTATAAATTGCTCAAATTACAGCGCCAGTTTTCATCGATACTAAATTCATCAACGTCTTTCTTAAGCGACATCTATTTCAATTATAAATTGTACCCCTAATCTCCATAAAAACAGAAAACCCGGATTTTATTTATTTATACTCTCCATATGACTAATGCCATAGAGAACATCATTCACATAATTTCTTCACTCGCCAAATAATACCTTCTTCGATCGCGAATCGATTAGTGCGTTTAAAAAGTATTTAAAGTACGTTTCAGTAATAAAAACACGACTTCTAAACGAAAAATTATATTGAAATATTTGTCACATGCATGCAAACCCCTCATATATCATAAATCTTATGGTGACAATATAAATAATATAAATGCGTGCCGGCTGCAAACCACCTACGTATAAATCAAATTCAACATGACGAAATATTTCTATCCTCGCAATTAACTTCAGAGCGTTGTTAAAGTAGAAAGCACTCGGCCTTCCTGCTGATATTTTATCGTATCAGTAACATTTTCGTTACAGACAACTGCACTGTTTTGATACACATAATATTTATTAGCGTTGATATTGATAATTAGTGAAACGAATATTACTTTTGTTAACAGAACTTTTCGTAATTGCAAAATTTTCAATATAATGCAAATGTAAAACTATTCACCACAATATTTCCAATGATGAAATAAGCTATGAGATTGAATTAATAATTACTAGAATACGCTGCGTTCAAAATGTATTTAGAAATAATAATAGGTGACCATTATTAGCCCTGTTCACAAAACAAAAAGAACAATGAAGATTATTGTCAGAATAATGATTTTATATTCTCAATTTCCTTTCCAGTTATGTACAATTTTCTTCCATCATTATTATTATTATTATTATTGGTGTTGTTATTCACGATATCTCTGCCATATCGAGTAATGAATTGAGATTTGTCGGTACCCAATTACCACCATTATGACAAATGAATAAAACATTGCCATCGATATACGCTTGTACATTTCCGACTTTGTAAACTTGCTTAGCTTCTCGGTAACGATTTGGAATAGGCATAAATAAAATGCCCCGTTCCTCACATTTCTTCTGTACGAGATCCTTGAAGCCTTGTGGTATTTGCGAGGCCGTGCGCATCGCTTCCGCGAGTCTCTGTAAGATATCACACATAAATATATTTGTTTCCAATGATAAATAATCATAATTCACAAATTTATTTATTTTACTAGATGAATTAATGATTAAATACCTCAATGCGCGGTTGCGATGATGCTGGAATTTGCTGTGACAATGGTTGACTTCTCTCTAACGTCGTCAAATATGACACTTGTTCCACAGCACCAGGTTGATGACTTTGTGGCGTCGAAACAGCTCGATTCATCATGTCCAATGCCTTTTTGAAGTGATCTAACAATGCAATTATCAATACATTATTAATAATTTTACATGTTGTCTTGCTGTAACTGCTATACAGTAATTTCGCAGATGAGTGAATCGAGAATGCGATATAATTGAGTTAAAATTGGTGCACTACACCAATGTGATTTGATTTTTGGCCGTTGTTTAAATGCATTAGTGCAACTTCCATAAACTAAAAACTGCAGCATGGCTAAATAATATTTATTTAAAAGTTTTTAGGAAATGGTAAAAAGTAAAAGCTACGAACACGATTTTAATTTCAAAATGAATTATCTCTATTGTTATTAAATAAAATCACTCGAGCCTTACTCACAACCAACGGAAACCTCCTTTTTGTATTCACACTTTGAACATCAATGGACGAAAAAAAAAATGGGGAAATTTTACAACATTTAATAGCAATTTCTCGTTGTACGAAGTCTATGGAATGTTCGGAGTAATATTGCGGGAATGAAATGCGATCGAGAGAGTGGAAAACTTAATCATTAAGTAGTATTAAAAATGAAATGAGAAATAGTTTTCATATGAATTAAAGGTCAATATGTACAAATTAATTACCTTTTATTATCGGTTCAGCCAATAGTCTATCGTTCAACATTTTCTTCCATCCCATATACCAATGAGTAATTTCATCGTAATTTGGTGAGTGATTTAACCAAAGTGCCAACACTTGAAGCCACTTTGGGAAAAAAAATTTGTCCAATAGTCCTACCATGGTATGAATTGGTAATAGAGTCGTCCACTCAAACACCCAATTCCAATGATCTAAATGTTGTTGATGTGGATTGATTATAAATTCGGACAATGCTATCTGCAATTTTGGCAGTATATTTTTCACTAAAAATGCCTCCATATCGCCTTTAGAGAACACTTGAGACCACGGTTCTAACATCAATCTTGCGGATCTGTCTGATGGATGCCAACCACCTAACGCCGATCCCAATTTACGGCGTATTATTGGATATATAAGCGTATCCATACGGCTACCTAAAAAAAACAAAAAAAATTGAAACTTAATGTAAATATATTCATCTCAGCCTTTCGTTCGAGACCATATGAAAGGTGAAGGATCAATTGTCTATGATTAACATTCGATCATTTTACTACTTCATTGTCCATCTTACGGCATAAATACCGCATGCACAATTGTTATTAATAATTTGTCGAAATTTAAATTGAAAATATCACAAAATAATGGCAATAAAATTAAAAAGTATAACTTAATTGCTCACAATTTCAAGATTAAATTTTTATTAATTGTTCAAATCTAGTTTACGATGGTGTACAATATTTGAAATGGCCAAACAATAATTTCATCCGCATCCAATTGCAATTTTTTCGTCGACGTATTAATTAACCCTTTCGCTTCGGCTGTCAAGTCGGCCGAAGTGCCGTCACTGAACAGAGAAGCACGCACAAAAAATATGTACCGTGGATGCTGGATATATTTTGCGCACAAGGCGATAGATTTAAATAGTTCCATTCAAATGCCGCGCTTTTATTCGTCAATATAATATAAAACTATCCCTCTTGATTTCTTAACGATCATCTACGTTATATAGAATGGCGTAATGTACGTACCCCTCATCAAACTTTGTAAATTAAACTGTAAATTTATTAATCAATTATTTCGTGGTTATATTTTCAACAACATTTCATAATTATGTGCTGAATCGAAAGCATCTAAATACATAGAAATTCTACATCACTTGACTACAAAAAAAAATGTTATAAATCTGGACTAAAGTGGTTTTTTTATTGCGATCTCCTTAAAAATCTTTCTGCTATAATTACAATTAACGACACAATTAAAAATCGATACTCTTACCCATCAGTGGCAACCATGGATGCACCCAAGTATGTATTGGAACTGTATCAGTCAATGGATTCCATTCTTCCACTTCAAGTGTAAGTTTTGGTAACACAAGCAAGTCCAATATATTATCCATAATCCATCCAGGTAATAATGGCATCCAATGTTCAATTAATTCCACCAATGAATCAGGTTGTCGACACACCCATTCTCTAATCGAATAAAAAAAAAAAAAGAACATATCATGCATAAAAGTTTGTAACGTCATTCAATGTGTGAAAAGATGTATTGCGAATCATCAATACGCACTGAACTGCCCCGCGCATCGATGGCATCCAAGCATTCCAAATAAGTTGATCATATGGTTCCATACTGCGCGATTGCAATGTACTCAAACCAGTTTCAAGAATGTCCTTCCATTCTTTGATAATACTTAGCGGTTGTTTTGGATCAATAAGTGGATTCCATGTGGCAAGACAATCTTTCACTTTTGGTACAACAAAACTGCTCGCCAATTCACCCAATTCATACATCTTATATTCTTCATAATATTGATCCTGAAGTTTTCTAAATGCTTCTGCTGTTTCTCTCAATGTCATTTCATCATTTTTCATCATTAATTTATCGACAATAGTCAAAACACTTTCTAACGTATCAATTAGTTTTTCATGGTGACTAACAATTTTTGTTATATTTTTCTTCTCCGCATCCAATGCTATAACACGATCGTTCAAGTGTCGTGTACGTCTATCATTTTGAATGATATTCTGTTCGCACATGTCGACAATTAAATTGAGATTGTGTTGCAATTCCGGTAGGGAAAAATTGGTTAGTGATTTTCTGTCAATATCAGTTATCGATTCGTCAGGCCGTTTTTGTCCACCGGCAATTGCGTGATAACCACTCAATACACGTTGCTGCGGCCCCGTCATATCAATTACTTTTACTCTACTCATCGCATCATTACCCAATGACGCTTTAAGATTTGGTCGCGACTTTGTATCCTCCAATACCTCATCAACGCTACGATATTGGTATTTTATTTCTTTTTTATTTTTGTTACTTACTGATTTGCGCCAGTGTGACAATTTTTCTTTGAATACTTTCTCCTCTTTTACATCCTCGTCTACAATCTTTGCCATTTTCTCCGGTCCATACGCACCAATTGCACCTCTACCTCGTCGCAAATGTGCCTCAACAGGTGCACTAATGCCTTGTAACTTTTTTCCTAAACCTTTTCCCGGTTCGAATCCCATCTGTAGTAAAAATAAAAGCGTTTTACATATTATAGAAATAATATTGATTAAAATTTATCTAGGTCGGCTTAAGCTCTTCTTTCCACAATAATTTCTTCGCATTTTAGCATATTCAGGGCCTGTTAATAAATATCCAAAATTAATCATAATTTTCCACGTGATCGAACAAAAAAAATTTCTAAAATTTTTATATATAGTCAATATTGAAGCGAGCGATAAGTTTTTCATATTCCATTTGCATTCGTCTCTCAACAATGGTGATTATTGTAAAATTCTTTATAGTCCAAATTTATACTTTTCTGTTGTCAATCCTAAAACTCAAATGTTTTTATTTGAATTTAATAATATGTGAAATAGCTAAGAATATAATGATAAAATGACAAGTGGAAAAATGGAAAACTTCATGTCTTTTTTTCTGTCCGCAATAAAGCCTCATCGTAATAGATAATTCGCAAATGTCGGCACCAGACGATTGTATATCAATCCATTTTGCCACTAGATTCAATACCCATAATCAAAATTACATCTACGTTAGTCTGACGTATCTCAATAACCATCACAAAATGAAATAACCTATATAAACTAATAATATCCTATATATTACCTATCAGATTTCATGAAAAAAAAAGATTAATGCTTCGATACATGATATTTTTACAGTACAATTGTTTTAATTTTGGTTCATACAGTTAACAAACATGATGAAACGTACAGAGCAGATTTACTTTTCAATTCCTGCACTCACCTTGATCAATAGTTTTGCACCAATGCCTTTTGTATGTACTTCCCAACTACCTACTCCAGTTTTAATCAGTGCTGGATTGAGCGCTGCCCTTTTTTGGCGCAATCCCGCTATACCGCCACCCTCTACATTCATAGAAAACGACGGGCGGGATTTCACATGTTTAACATCATCACTATCGGAATCACTGCAGCAAAATCGAAAAGAAGTTCATATCATAATACAAATTATTCTGCAATAAAAAAAATTTCATTTCTTTTATAATATATATTATTTCTGTTATATACAAACCTAGAACTATTTGGTACATCCAACGTTCCATCATCATCTTCCTCCTCTTCATCATCTTTTTTGTCATCCTTTGTCTTGCCCGATTGCTGAATACCACCAGCAACAAAATTAACTGGTGCAGTATAATTTTTTGGTCGTTTGGTAAATCCACGTGATGACGGTTTTGCCGAATGTTCTTCATCATCATCGCTGTCATCAGCCCACATGCCTATTGAATTCAAATTAATTATTCAAATGGACAATTCACTCAACCTGTCATTAAATTATCTCATGAATTTCACAATACAAATTTTTCCTTCAAAAATTATGTTTGCCAACGTATTTCATGCTGAATATTGAGTTAAGTCATTGTATAGAACTGTTTGTTATAGATTGGATGTGTATAATTTTTCAAATGAATACAATTTATTGTTGCAGATCGATACAACAATACAAAAATGCACTAACTAATATGTTCGTGGAGTTTTGTCGAATAAAAAATTACATCAATTTATTTATCATGGCTTATAGCAAAAAAAATGAATGTACATTTCAATTTCATAATAAGCAGCATTGGGAAACAAATCATTTTGATATTAAACACAAGAGATGTTGTCATAAATAATTTCTCGATGAGAAATTTATATACGAATACTTGTTTAACTGCAACTCCTTAAATTGGTTGCACAAAAATATTGCTACAATTATAATAACACGTAAGGAATGAAATGTTGAATAATCTTACCAAGCATTTGTTGCTCTTTAGTGAATTTTCGTCTTGGACGATTCATGAAAAATACATCGTCAACTTCGTCGTCTGACATTTTGATTGTAATAATAAGTCAACAATTATGTTTGAAGATATATACGGACACCCAACTTTTACAACAAAATATATTGGAGAATATATAACTTTTAATTTCGATCATAAACTGTTTTAATCAACAGTTCAAGATTATTTGCTGTCACCACTTCATAATAATAGAAAATATTTGAGGTTATAAAGTACAACCTGCGAGAGAAACTGTCGGGGATCATTAGTCTTTTCTCCCCCTCAACGTTTCCCTATTCAGTCCATTGTGTATTAATACGCGCGCGCGATTATTTGAAAATACAATTCGATTATGAAACAACAAACAATGACGTTGATATATTTACTCCTCATTTTTCATAAAAATACATTACTGATTGTGTTTCATTGTATACACATTTTTTTTTATAACAAAATGGTGGGACGTAATTTTTCATACAAATAAAAGTAGCGATTAAAACCATAATATAATTTTTTATACTATATAAAATTTGGTCGATATTACCAATAATAATTATACATCGCGAAAATGATGCAACAATGCAAAACATGAACTTTATATTTGCCAATTATAAATAGTTATAATTCATAATAATAAGATGTTTGTAGCTGTAATGGAGCAATTTACAGAAGAAGAAAAAAAATATATATATTAAAATATTTAGCAAATTTCCTTACTTGTGGAAAAGTGTCCAACTGAGAGTGATTGAAATTGACAATTCTTAACTTTGAAGTTATTTTTCGGTCGTAAGTAAATTCGTGCCTGGATTATTATTGCTGCCATTGAATTTACAATTAAATAAAAATCGATTGATGTTATCAAACAAAAAGAATTCTATTGTTTGAGGACCAGAGTGAATTTTTATTCATGTTACAGACTTCAAGTGTAAGAAATCGAAACTTCTTGACCTTATAATGGTGGCATACACTATTGAAAATATTACAAAGTCATTCTTAACATGACTTTGCTCTGAAATATTTTCGACACATTTTCCATTCTCGAAGAGCCTCTTTCACCGTATTTAATAATGTGACAGTTCCATACATCCGTTTACATCATACTTCAAACATACTGTGTCTTTCACCATATGTACATTGTAATACATAGTAATACTATATTGTTTGTTAAATCTTCAAAAATTATTACACACAATATTAAACATCAAAATATATTTATATAAAAATGGAATATTTTTTACTACGATTCTTTGAGCATTTACTATAATTCCATTGTTCAATGCAGCGTAGAACGTGAAGAAAGTTATGAAACTAAATTACTTTGCGTGTATGTGAGACCATTATATTCTGCGCCCATCAACAAATTGAAGAAAAATCTGAAAGTTTGTACAGTCTATAGACACATTGGTTGAGTGTTGTCAAGAAGAAGTGACCAGTGTTGAATAGCGCATGTATCTTTTTACAAGTCTTTAATAAAAACAGATTTTTCAATAGATATAATGAAAATGAAAAAAATTATTGCAAACAATATTAAAAGCTATTTTGGATCGTTGAAGAATTACTCAACGTGTACATTTTTACAAAACATTAATGACGAAGGTGTCAATCATGCCCGACCATATTCTGATGTTCCCGGACCAAAACCGATACCTCTGTTGGGAAACACATGGCGATTTATTCCTTATATCGGTAAATATTTTTGTTGTTAATAAAATAATATAATTCATAATTACAAAAAATTATGTTCATCGCGGCAAATAAAAAAATTCCAGTTATTTTACAATTATAATTCATATACATATATATATATACATATATATTAATATTTTTTCTTAAAGTAAACAAAAAAATTAATTTGTTAAACCAGCTGTATTAATAAATAATGTATTATATACCAATGGTAAATACACATAATTTCTAATTGAAGGTTGAAATACAATTATGTTATCAGTTTCAGTAGTAAACTCTTTATTTATATATTATCTAACATGTATATTTCAATTATCTGCTCTTAAATTTAAGATAAATACAGTGCATTTTATCGGAATATTCTTTAACAACCTTTATCATAAATATATCTCCTACTTTTTTATATTCTCACATAAAGTAATAATGAAAATTCAAAATAATAAGAATAGAAGGATAACATTACCAAATAATGAACTGAATTAATTCATCAAAAATATTAATATGAAAACTCATCACGTAAATAAGAAGATATATTTATTATAAAAAATTTATTGCTATCAGCTTAAATTAATTCCTCCTATAGTCGATCATAATTTTCGAAAGATAATACATATGATTGTGTATATTGCTGTTTAGGCAACTTTAAAATTCAAGAAATCGATAAAGTTTCATTGCGTTTGTACAAAGAATATGGTGAGATCGTTAAAATTGAAGGATTGTTAGGGAGGCCTGACATGATTTTCCTCTATGATGCAAATGAAATTCAGAAAATATTTCGCAGTGAAGAAGCAATGCCACACCGTCCATCAATGCCATCATTGAATTATTACAAGCACACACTTCGAAAAGAATTTTTTCGGGATAATAATGCCGGTGTTATTGCAGTGTAAGTTAATATCAATTCAATATTTAATAGCAATAGATAATAAAATGGAATTGATCAATACATTGAATAGTAATAAAGAGAACGAATTGCATGGAAACAACAACAAGTTAAAAATAATTAGGAATTTTTATTTCAGACACGGTGAAAGTTGGTCTGAATTTCGAAGTAAAGTGCAACAAGTGATGCTTCAACCACGAATTGCTACTATGTACGTTGGCGCCATTGAGGAGTCCAGCCTGTCCTTCATTAAAAGGTCATTAAATAATTCAATTATTATTTTCATCTTTTATTCTTGTTTATCATTAATCTGGAAAGTAGAGAATAGCATGATATTAATATACAATAATTAACAAAGTCATTTACAGGATTGGACAAATTAGAGATAAAAATAATGAGGTTCCACATAATTTTTTGAATGAAATTAACAAATGGTCATTAGAGTGTAAGTAGTATTATTAATAGTAATATTAATTGCTCTCAATTGCTATAATTGAATAATGTAAGTCATGATGATGTAAATAAACTTAATGACAATATATAAAAATGTAACAGTCATAAAATTTGTAATTAATTTATTTTGTTTCTTGTTTATTTTAGCCATTGCACTAATTGCTTTAGATATTCGTCTTGGATGCATGGATGATAGTGATGATGATGACGGTACTAACTTAGAAACTCAACAATTAATTGATGCCGTACACACTTTCTTTGCAAATGTTGGTATTCTCGAATTAAAAATTCCATTTTGGAAATTATTTAATACACCAACGTGGAATAATTACGTTAATGCATTGGACATAATTGTTGGGTAAAAGTATAGAATGACGAAATCAATCTCAATGTAAATAATAATTATTTAAAATCGAAAAATACTTTATTTCAGTTTTACGAGAAAATATGCGAATATTGCAATGGAAAGATCAAATCAAAATAATGACAAAAATACTGACAAATTATCATTGCTCGAGAGAATATCGCAAATTGAAAATGGCAACAAGAGTAATTTAGCGTCGGTATTAGCGCTCGATTTATTTCTCGTTGGAATTGATACCGTAAATTATAACCATATAATTATTTGTGCTATCGGACAATATTTAATTTAATTATTTCAATTAATTTTTTAATTCATGCAGTCATTTTTTTTCTTTTAGACTGCTAATGCTGTGGGTTCAGTGCTCTATCAATTGGCATTACATCCCGACAAACAGTCGATTTTATATGATGAAATAATGCAAGAGGTGACGATAGAAGACATGAAAATGACGCACAAACACTTGGTCAATTTAAAATATTTAAAAGCATGTATTCGTGAAACCCTCAGGTATCTCTCATTTTATCATTTATGGATAAAAATCATATTGCACAAACTCAATCATTCATGTTTTGTAAAACTGCCATTGAAACTTATTCAATTTAAAATGATAATAATTTAATAACATTTATACGATATTTCATAGAAGAAATAATTAATCCAATATACTTTCTAAATATTTACAGTTGTGAGACAATTTTACAATGTTCATTCTAGCAATTTAACCATCTGTAATAATATTTTCACATTCTGAATAGTGAAAATGTTTCTGAATTATTGTCATTTAAACATCACCTGTTTCAAAAATTAGTTTAAAGGCATTTAAGAATAGCAAATAAGCGTGAGGAAAAAATAAGTAGGTAACCCACAATACAAAAAGAAAATATGCGAAATTTATGCCACGCCCAGTAATCCTAATTAAATTGCAATACTTTTCTTTCTCTCCACGTAAACAAAAATGAAAGAACTATAATTTATGCATCGACTCCGACTCAAACGGATACTACCTAACAAAGTTTTCATTTGTATGCTGTCAATAATTTCGCGCCTTGCACCCACTAGCATTTTATTCCATATACAATAGAAACTTCATCATCGCGATTTATTAATTAAGAAAATGAATGAATTACTTTTTAAAATTATTCTTCAAGATTATATCCAGTTGTAATTGGGAACGGACGTTGCATGACGAAAGATACTGTGATAAAAGGTTATCGCATACCGAAAGGTGTACGTGAAACAAACATTGATTTTTTTTCATTTTTTTTCTTCGTATTTAATGACAATTCAACACACGTAAAACATTTTACCCTTTCGCCACAGGTACAAGTCATTTTTCAACACTATGTAATTAGTAATCAAGAAAAATACTTTCCACAATGCAATGAATTTTTACCTGAACGGTGGTTAAGCGAAAGACAATCACGACAAACATTTGCATCGTTGCCATTTGGATTTGGAAGGCGTATGTGTCTTGGACGTCGTTTTGCCGAGCTTGAGATTACCATAGTAATTAGTAAGGTGAATTAATTTTTTTTTGTTTATAATTTATTATATAAATTTTAATTTTCATTGGTAAATTGAGATAAAAATTTTATCCCGTTCTATTTCCATTCTCATTTTTTTATGTATTCGTTGATGGTAATGAGTTTCTTCGTTTATAACATGGCGAAAAATTTTCTATCTGTTCATGATTTTAACGCAATTTATAGCGTTAATTTGATGCTTACGCCAATGGAAATTACTCTATACTGCAGTTTAGTTTGGGTAACGCAAACTTGTCTCAGTACACCACACTCCCACAATAATGAATGTACCTACAGTTTGCCCTCACTTTTATTATACCTCGTTGGCCACTGTCGACGAAATTTATTTTAAACTGTAATTTACAAAATTGAGTAAGTCCCCACAAACCGAAGTAAGAAAGAAAAACTTTTTGTTTTCACTTAAAAACTTTGAATACAATTCTTTGCTACTGAGACAATCTAAAAATAATTTTTTTAGAGTGATTTTTTATTTTTTTTTCCCCATTTATGCAGATCATTCAAAAGTATCGAGTGGAATATAATTATGGCAAAATGGATTATCATATTAATCCACTTTACACACCAAAGGGACCATTGAAATTGAAATTTATTGATCGCTAAAAGAGGAAAAATGTGAATGGATAAAGCAAGAAGAAGAAATACGAAAGACATCTTTAATTATTATTGTATGTTAATAATTTATTCATTCCATTATACTCGATAGATTTGTTTTTAATGTGTTTCTTCTGTAATTTACCGCTTTATTATTTTGAATTTAAGATCACCATGGGGAGCATACATAAATGTCACTTTGTATTTGAGAGGCTCGTAGTCATACTCCAATCTATAATTTCGTATTAACTGCAATAAGAATTGGAATAAAAAATTAAGTGAAAAAAAAAACAATTAATTATACGTTAACAAAAAAATGAAATATTACGAATAAACAGAAGTAACAGATATTTTGTTTGTTTCAATCGATTACCAATTTGTTCTGCAAATAAAGTAGCAAATTATACCTTTGCCAGTAGCACCTGAATCTCCAAATCTGCAAATCTTCTTCCCAAACACATACGCGCACCATATCCATATGGTAATGACGCAAATGGATGAAGTTTTCCATTTGCGTCTTTCAACCATCTTTCAGGTATAAATGATTTCGGATCGTCCACCCATTTATCCATCGATCCAGTAACAATTGTCGGGAATACAACTTGTACCTAATTATATATACCATTCAATTACTAATTAGTGCAAAAATTTTATCAATATTACGTTTTATTTTTTCAATTTTGTTATTAATGTATTTTGTTTCTTGACATACGCCTTTCGGTATATGATAACCACAAATAACCGCATCGCTCTGCAAAGTTCGTCCATTTCCTATGACAGTTGAATACACTCTAAGGAAAAATATAAAATAAAAAATAATTCAGATAAATACTAGGCTGACCCGGCATTTTTCATTATATAATACTGTATATAGGAGATTGCTTGAAAATTATATAAATGACGTTTACGTCCAAATCGGTATCAGATACTAAACTTCTATTTTTTTTTATACAATGATTCTTGAGATTACGTGGTTTATATTGGAAGACTTTATTTAAAGTAAAATTTTTTTTGTATCAATTACGATCAAATTTCAAATAATATCAATATTTATTTCTATCACTGTTTTATGAATTTAGGATCATAAAATGCGTGGAAATGGTGATCAAAATCCACTTTTAAATTCTAAGCAATTGAAATATTTTACTGCATTACCGGATGAAACGTAAAAGTGAATCAATTAATTGTGGCAAAACTAATGTGAAAAGGATAAAATATACCTGAATACTTCGCGTACGAACGCTTTTGTGTAAATGGCTCGGTCAAGTTGACTTGTGGTCAGTGGAGCAGATGGATCAGGTAGAATTTGTTTCAATTCACTGTAAATTTTCTCTTGCTCATTGGGCCTTGTTGCCAGTTGATATAAAATTGAACATACAGCCATTGATATCTACACAATATGAATACTCTCTCATTCGCTAAAGATATTTATCCAACATTGACACAAACAAAAAATTTATATATGTAATATTTATTTTGAATTTACCGTATCGATGCCAACTAAAATTAGATCAAGTGCAAGAATATAAGCAATTTTCGGATCGTTCTCATTAGCTAAAATTCTCTCGACTAATGATAAATCTGTTTCATCAACAGATTTTTTATTCTTCAATCTCACGAATGCCGCATCAATATATTTCATGCAAATTCTAAATTGCAAAAAATAAAATTATATTTATTTTGTATTATAATAATCAGAAATAATGATTAAAAAACTTGGGATATACTCAATAAAATAATCCATATTTTTGACATAACGTGACCACAATGGTGTCGGTATATATCGCCAATACGGTGCTTTTAATTCCAACTCGGCGATATTTCTCAATGCAAATTTTGCGGCATTGATAACTTTCTGCGGTTCAGAATCCGGCCTTAAATTATCGTCAAGACATCCAAGTCTTACATCAAGTGCCACACGTCCTATGCCTTTAAACAAAAATGAATTTCAACATGTAATTGTTTTAGTAATTTTTTTTTTACTATTCAATTAGTATTATAAAATTGCCTACATTCCAATGCCCATTTATGAATTTCATTATCAAAATCGGCTGGTACTTCATCATTATTATTTTTAATTCTGTCTATTCTATTGATGAAATCAGTTGTTACTGTTTCAATTGGCATTATATATTTTCGAACAGTTTGTGGTTGAAGTATTGGTTTTTGCACACGTGTACGAAATTCTTTCCACGGTTCACCATGTCTATTAATAGATAATATAATAATAAATCGTGAATTATTCATCATACATATGGGATTATCCATATTAACTCAGTCACCGTCCATCTCAACCAATTCATTTATGAATATCTCTTTAATTCAAAATAATATACTTATTTTGAAATTCGAAAAAAATAGCATTCAATAAACGTATATTCGGCCAAAGAGAAACATTTCATTCTCGAATTAAGAAATCGATTCACTTTCTTTGGGTAAGAAGTCTCTGAGTTGATATGAAATACTCTATATATGTACGTTGTATTATGAAATTTTTAATTATTTGATTTCTTACACTCCGACAACACCACCCAATTCACCGAAAAACTGTTTTCTTACAACACTTTTGTAATAAACCAAACATGGCATTGACGGTCTAAATGGTGTTGGACCCTCTTGACGATACATTTTTTCAATTTCATCAGCGTCGTATACAAAAAGTAAATCGGGTCGTCCAATAAGTCCAGTCAATCGTGTTATTTCACCATATGTGTCATAAAATATTTGAGATATTTTTGCGACATCGCCAATGTCAAATTGGCCAATAATTGGAAACATTCGCCAGGTATTACCTAAAATTGGCAATGGTTTTGGGCCAGGTACTTCGTCGTAAGCTTTAACCTTTGCATCTGTCGTTGATTCTGAATACACCGGACACTTCTTCGGTACATTTATTGCTTGATTACTCGTATACCTGATGACCCGTTCAAGCCGCCGAACAATAGCGCACGAGTGCACTGCAGGCATTGACATTTTTGAATCTAAAATTTCATGTGAAGAAAAATTTAATTTTCAGTTGTAGCGATTCCATACACTATTTTCTTTCATATGTAATTTATTAATCAATTCAATCGACGGATTTTCATTGAAATTGAGCACTCGGAGTGATTGATAAGCAAAGTAATTAACAAAATATATAAATGTTACTGTTGGCCAAACCGAAAGTTGATTTATTATTGAAAAATTTTACAATTTATTCATCCCGATATTTTCCGAACTATCCGAGTAATATTAAACATAGATATTTGAACAATCTACACCATTCCAATGTACACGTACTCCCAATCCACAACGTTTATAAACAATATACTTTTTTTTTTCATATTGATAAACCGATATCATTTAATCATATGTCAATCCTTTGTTTTTATCACCGCGTGATAAAATATAATTAACATCCACAAAATTCATCAATCACAACTAATAAAAGAAATATTATAAATATTACCATTAAACGAAAAAGAAAAAATAATAATAATAATAAATAAATATAAATTTGAATTTTATTGAACGTTCAAATATATGCAAATTCAATTGCATATTGATTATATCACATCTATTTATTTGTTTCATCAAACTTTAATGACGACTGCCATGGAAAATTCTCTGTAATGAGCATGTGAGAGTTGAAATAAAAATTTCCCGTTATTAGTATCGGTACAGTGAACATGTATATATGTATAAATATATATATATATATATATATATGAAACGAAATGTGTTCACTAACTGTACAGACTACACAAGCATACAATTTATTTAGTCACGCATATGTAGCTGTACATATATATATGTAATGATTTACCTGTATATACGTTTTTTACTTAACTTAAAATACGGGACACATATAACTTCAACAAGCTTCAATGTTATTAAAGTACATGACAAAAAAACATTATCGTATACTTCAACTTTTTTGATTATTTTTGTTTACTCTTTTTTTCTACCGATACTTTGTTATATATATAAGTATGTAACTATTGATAGATGTATACACAACATTCATTCACGAGTACACTTGTCAAACTACTATGTGGTGGAAGTGAGAATCACTGAAAGAGAAAGAAGGTCGCGAGTCGTTCCACCGCCACCAAACTAATATTCCTTTCACATTCTCTCTTTTTTTGTATATTGTGTTGCTTATCGCTGTAAAATATATGAAACAAATACAAAAATTTACGTCACATTGGCACTTTTAAACAGTGAGATAAAAATTAAAGGTTGGCAATAATCATTTGACGAATTAAATTATTTCTTTTTGATTATATTCAATGCGGATTATTGAAATATTGGTAAATTATTTGGTAGAATAAGAGACGATGAAGGTAATTTTCCATGAAGTTATTTGAATTATTGCGTGACAATTATTTTATTTGTTACAATGAAATATTTATCTGAATCAAATATATTCAATGTTACATCCAATATTCAATTGTTTATTATTTCTTTGAATAAAACAAATCATTTGAGCAGTGGGTTTAAATAATTCACTTATAGTTCGTACAAAATTCATTAATTATTGATATTCCGCAGAAAAATGATCTATTAGTTCTTCTTCAAGTCGTATATACGAGATAGAACAAATTGTTAAATGTTATGGGAAGCAGAAACATTTATGATATCAAACAATTATTATTTGATTCTCTAATATCAACAATAAAATAAAATATTTGATACCCTCAAAAATATTTTCTCTTAATTTCAAACGAATACTCAATAATCGCTACAAATGAATTGCTATATCAACATTCGATTGATAATACATACTTTCACCGATTAAAAATATTTTAATTTTACATTCAGTACTTTTTCTTTCTTGCAAAATACCGTATCAACAAAAAATGTACATGTGATGTTGCTGTACTATTTTTCAAGTGTAAACTTGTTATTTGAAATTTTGTGGAGAATGACAACCAAATAATAATCTGCAAAGTGCTCCAAGTTCTTCACAAATAGAAGCAAATTTAAATCAACGTACAATATTTTATGACCCCGTTGGCGACAGGCGACAAATCCCTTGGGGTCAATAAGAACGAATATACTGCTTTTAGTTGGGTCGTCATCATAAATGTACACCTTTGTATTATTGAACAAGAGTGTTCTTGAATACTCAACAGACGAAACAATCGTTATATTGTTGGGGAGAGGTATACGGTAAATCTCGTTAATCAGTAAAGCAACTTGAGAAAATCACGAATACAATATTGGAATATTGTGAGTGGTAAATGCAAGAAGGATCCAGGGATTAAGTATGTATATAGTTGTGTATGACCGATGGTCGAAAATTACTCTCAGGTATATTTATCCCCACTACTTCTCACTTATTTTATGTCGATTGATTTTTATTGGCTACTTGGATTTATCGCTAAGCAAGTGCAAGTAAGAATTCGTATACATTTACCATAATTTTTCAGTACACGCTCAACTTATGACGAGTGAACAAGACAACGTTGGTGCAGGCTGGACAGTTAAAAATTCAATTGCGATTTTGAGTGATCGAAAAATTTTTTTCAATTAAATAAAGTGGTTGCGATATATAACGGCAAATTGGATAAAAAAAAGTGTTAAATATTCTCGATTGATTATTGTGGACATCAGTTTTAATATTGTGTTATATTATTTGTGTGTTTGACTCAATTAATTCGAGGAAATAAAATTATTATGGCGCAGCAGGCATCGTGGATACGAGAAAATATGTTCCCCAATCAACATTCTAATTCGCAAAAGGTATGTCTTTGATAGAATGAAAAATTAATTGAAATAAAAGAAGGGCAAAATTATCGATATTGTGAAATTCAATTACAATATTTTTTTATCACTTTGTTATATTGAATTTTCCATTATGTTGATTGTAGTTTGACATTGGCAATAAACAATATAACTATCGAAGACCGCTCACTGAAGCGGAAATAAAAGTACAACGGTCATTGGAAAAGTTATCAATTCCCGCATGGTATTTGAATAATTCATCCAAACCACCAAAAATATTGATGCACAATACGCCAATTGATGCACGTCAACCGTCATGGAAAACGGGAACGTATAAAAATAAAAATGTATCGAGCTCACCAATATTGAATGAAAGAAAATTATCAGGTAAAGATAAAAATAGAATTTTCAAAATTATTATATAAAAAATAAAATTATTAGCTATTCTTCATTTTTATCAATATAAACATCGAAATATAAATATAATTGTCTGCACTTCAGGTACGGCTTCTCCACAAAAAACCCCGACAATCGATCGTGAACCCGAAGAGAAAAAGGTCACACGAATAATTAATAGAATGGATACCTGGCAAATTCATAGCCCAGCCAAATCCCCAGTAAAATACACTCGATCATTTCCAAAAGTATCGCCATCACGAAAAATTAACAATATCAATATCGTCTTTCCATCATCATCAAATATTGATCACGATCAAGTTAACAATTATGAAATTAATAACAAATCCGAATTATTAGTGGAAAATTCAATGTACGAATCGAATTCAAATGAAAGTTATTGGGAGAAATCAGTAAAAGTGACTAATCTTGATGAAGTATTCGAATCTTCAATGGAACAATCATTCAATATACAAGATGCAGTAAAATTATATAGCCCGGTCACATCAAAACCTAATGAACGATGTGCCACTCCCATTTTATCATCACCAGCATTAATAAAAGAAAGAGTTAAAATTACATCAATACCAAAATATTCAAGAGTTTCTCTTTCATCAATTATTGATAACAACACACTGCAAATTCAGCAACAACAACAAACACCAACGATACCATCAATATCGCCTCAAAATAATGAAGAAATGTGTAATGATTGCAAATCAGAGTTGAACTATTCTTATGATGGTTCACCCTTCCGATATCTCCCAGGTTCTACCGATTTCAAATCACGCAGTAAACTTATGCCGATTGATGAAGACAAGGAAATCAATCAACGCAATCGTTCAATACCCGTTGCATCAAGCAAAGCATTCATGACGTCAACGAAAAAATCAACGGCTCTGGAGCAAATTGTCAAACGAAAAATGGTCAGTGGAACTGGATTAATACAAGAAATTATTCAGGAATTCCAAAAAAAATGTATAAAAACATCAAATCCTACATTTACAAGAGGTTCGAAGAAGTTTGTTAAGAAATTAGTGAAGGTATTGGAAAAGAGTATTCATGAAGAGAGTGAGAAAACACAAATGGAAGATGAAGTACATGGAAAATCAAAAAATATTGTCTTATCAAATAATAACATGAACATAAATGAATTGGATAATAAATCAGTAACATCATCAACAACAATATCGTTGAAGGGGTCTGATAATGGCAGCTGTGGCAGTGAACTACCATCATCAACATCATCGGTCAGTCCAGATTACAATTGGAATACAAAAGTACAAACAGACATTAGAAACATAATAAACAAATCAGCCAATGGACAAAATAAAGTTCGATGGATTCCACTTCCCTCCGATACGGATTTACCACGGACTAGCTCGGCATTGAGTATGAAATCGAGATCATCAAATAAATCTCCATGCATCAGTCCTATTGCAGAAGACAATGAGCATCAACACTTTTTCAATAACAATAAAGAACTATCGAGATGGTCCTATGGCAGAAATAACATCATCAATCGACGGCGATTATCCGATTCGGGATATGCTGATAAAACCGAACATTCATTTATGATTCAGAGCTTTTTGGCCGAGTACGAGGCTTCACAATCAGCTAGTGAACTTGACACGTCTGCCAATAGAAGATTATCACTCAGCCGAGCCTCTTCCATTCTTACAAGACCGCTTCGTGTTTAAAATTCATTAATCACTTGTATTTTTTTAGTACATAAGTTTGTGTCATTATTATAATTTCAATTACAGTATTATTAAGAATATGATTACTAAAAAAATTAATAATGACCACAATGATAATTGTCAATGGTCAATTCACAATGTGCGCAATCGGAAATAGTAAAAATTATTATGTATATGTTAGTTTGTATATACTTAGATAAAAGGTACAATTAATTAAAAGTTTTTGCGCTTCGAAAATTTAACAGTCACTAACATACTAACGTCATGTGTATGATGAGCAGTTTATTATGATGGCACAGTTTTAATATCACTTCAAGCATAGTATAATTATATTAATTAATTATTGATGTTTATATATTTTTATAAAATAAATAGAACTTGATGAAGCAAATCATTATATAAAAATGTATTTTATATAAAGTAAAAGCACATGAATAATTGATCAAAAAATCAACTTAGTTGTTTATTCTTTAGTATTTTGGAACATATAATTATATTGCGATTACTAAACATTTTTTATCTTATGGGATTCCCAAAATGGCAAAAAGTTTTAAGATACAAAAGTACACGTCACAATTTATCATGTGCGAGACATCTAGTGTGATTAAATTAAACTATCGCTCAAACATATTTCCTACATTAACATAAAATTGTTCTACAGTGTGCATGGTTCAACTCACATAAGACAAATCACCATTTAATAGTGTTACTCAATAGATTAACAAAAATTTTTTTATAGTAGACTTATTACAATTTTCAATACATTATTTATCATTAACATATCTCCAAGCATCTCTTTCTATTACATTCTAATTATTGATTGCAAAAATAAACGCAGATCATTTATCTATGCATCGAAAAACTTAAAATGTCCTTATTCGAGACCAAAAGCATTATAACAGGTTTGAGTGATATAACCCGCTCATATCCCTTAGTGTCATCTGTAAAAATATCATTCACTTCAATATTTATGTTGAACAAATAAATAATTTAAATAATATGAAAAAATCATAAACCTTTTCCACAATGCCTTTCGGTGCTCAACATACGGACCCGCAGTTGGTAGTTATGCTGGGCTTGGTATGAATAATTTCCCTCACTATTTTTACATATATTTTGAAAGTCACCATGCAGACGCAGTGCCTCTTTGTGTGCCATATCGGTATTATATATTTGCAATCGAGCCATGTTCGTTCGATAGTCAGAAAAATCAGCGAATATCAGTTGAGAAAATTTATTTTTTATACTCTGAATATCGCCACTTTTTTCTGAAGGTTGAATAAAAATTATACTTATATTCTTCCATTTATGATCTGGTCCCTGAAATATATCCAAATAGTTAATTACCGCATGAGCAATTATTTTAACTTATATCACGAAGTGTACATACCGTGTAAGGTAATTCGATAAAATTAGCTTCGTCGAGACTCGGGATGATTCCCTCTCGCAATACTGTAACGATTTCAGTCAGTGAACCAGATTCGTTCAAACAATTCGATGAAAAATTTGACATCTCCAATTTGAATGATGTTACAGAAGAGACTATTATAGTTGAATCCTCAACAGAGCCATTGACTTCTCTCATAATGGATTAACATTGATAGATAATGGATAAAAAAAAAAGAATATATAAATTAATAATATAATGGGTTAATGAAGACTCATCATGACTAATAAAAAGATAAGTATCTGCATTTACCCGGTTCCATGTAGTTTACCGAAACATATTTCACTGTGTCATTGAATACAGGATTTATGATGCATTTAGGATGCACTTTAATATCGTAATGAAATTTCCCCTTATTATTAATCTGTAATAAGTGAAATTAATCGATTATAGAGACAATTAATGATGGATTATGACTCAATCGTGTTATAAGATGTAAAAGTTGACTGAGCAACAGTGACTATATTTTATTAAAAACAAGAAGAATAACTTTTTACAGGGCCAAAAATGACGATTCACGAGCTAAATTATTGAAATTGAATAAAATCATAAAATAAACATCGCTATTTCATACTGGGATTGTCATTTTCTTGAAAATAAAAAAATTACTTTCCATTTTGACTTTTATTGTTGCAATTTATGTTCCTATCATGCCGACAACACATCAACTGAATGATTTATTTTTGAAGCTGAAATTTCAATTATACAAACAATAGAAAATCATTTAAATTTTCGTAATATTTCAGTTAATTCTCGCATTGAATAATATAAAATGTAGATTTTTTTATCATTAATATTTTTTGGCTAAAAGAAAGTATTTGAATTCATGCAATCAATTCGGAAATCAATAGGTATATTATTGGAATTTGTATGGCGCGCTCGATCGATATTTTAAAATACACGATATCAAACTCACCATAAAACCACTTTGAAGGTATTCGATGCCCTTCGCTAATGAGCTCTTCGTATTGAATGGTAGCATTAAATTTTTTGATTTTAAATTGAAGTCCGAAATTATTGTCTTTGTTGTTTGACGGTCAGCACCAATAGCCATTGTCAAGCGTAGTAACGAGTGAACATGTGGCGAATAGAAACACCATGTGCAATTTATGTCCTAATATATTATTTGTATATTATTTGTCAATAGATGCAAGAATTTTAACAATATTTTATACTGGGTATGTACCTGGATAAATTCTACTTCTGTATTAAAAAAACCATCAATAAAGTTCGATGTTTGACGGCTAGAGATCCTGTGACTGCCATCACTATAATGCTGCAATAAATTCCAAATGATACTTCAAGTTATATAAAATAATTGCCAATAACCTTTTTCCTTCAAACACAAATTGAAAATTTAGCGTTCATATAAAGTATTTATATTTCGCTTATTTCCTGTGTATTTGTATATATTTACCGTGAAGGAAGTAACAATGGTCTTGTTTATAATGATAAGCATAATGAACGGAGAATTTTTCAAATTAACATGGTCAATTCCCTTGGTGTTATCTGCAAAAATAAAATTTACATCAATTGCAACATCAAAACAACAATGGTTATGAAACTAAAATTCATGTTGATAATATGCAATACTATACCTTTTTTACATTTGCCCATTACTTCACTAGTCGAAGTTATTAGTACATTTTGTTTATAATAAACAGATCTTGATTTGTTATTTCTATTTTCCGTGCACAAATTTCCGAAATCACCTCGTATTATCTACATGAAATATACGGAAGGAAATAAATATTATGAAAATATTTACATATAATTCAGTATAGGATCGTTTATTCAGTAAAATCAATTATGCATACTCACATCAGATGTAAAAACTCTTGATGCATTAAGGTTAGAATATGCTGAACTAAACAAAGGTAATTCAAGCAAAACCATATTGTTTGTATAATCGAGAAAATCTTCATATCTTAGATTAGAAAATTTAGCTTTGACACGGTTTATATTATTATTGATTTTTGCAGGTCTAACAAATATTAAACTGAAATTGGTCATGTTATAACCTGAACCCTAAAATCATAATGTTATATATATTTTTACGAGAGCTATCATTACATAAATATATTTCTGAGTGTACATACTGTATAAGGCAATTGAATGAATTCAACTCCACCAAGACTTGGAATTTTTCCTCGTCGTGAATTCACGACTATGCTAGTGGATTTATTGTTCGACGTAGCGTGTAAACACTTTGCAGAAAATTTCGAATAATCCAATGAGGATTCGATGTTACCCGTAATCATAACGTTGGAATCTAATTCTGTGATATATAGTACACTTATGAATAATACGAAATTATGATGACAAAAAAATGAACAGGTATAAGTTTACACGAGACCATCAACGTCTTATAATATAAAATACCATAAAGATAAAGTATACTGTATTCGAACTTACGCCTTTTCATCATGTTGCTTATGATGTTGACATTCATTGTATCTACCAACTCGGAATTTATTTTGCATTTACTGTCTACTTTAATAATGTTATGTATCTGGAACGGTAACTTACTCGTGCTCTATGAATTGAATCATTATATCAGTAGATGACAAAATGGATTCATCTCAGCGATAAAGTGAATAATAAATTTTTGGTACGATTATTTTTTTATTATTAAGAACTAGAAATTAACGCATAAACTCACTTTTTCATCGTCTACGATAGATTTGATGCGATTGGACACGGGATTTTTCACATTAAGGGGTAATGTTAAATCATTAGGATTCCAATTGAGCACCGCACTTAATTCCTTTTTTGTGTCACCACGAGCACCAAGAGCTAGTGTCAATAGATTGATCGTGGCCTCGCCTGGCGCAATCATATTGTTTTTTCCATCATTAGCATCCTAATGGGTTGTTTTTATATTATTAATCAAAGTATGTGAATAAAAATACAGTTATTTATATTTGTATTGTTGACATACTTCAATGAGCTTTGTTTGAAACTTGAAAATGGCATCTTCGCTGTAGATTCTTGCGGTGGTCATTGGTATCATAGTTGAAGTGTTATGTGACGTCGCGTTCATTAGAAGACTTATGCGATGAACCTTTCTTGAATTTCGAACCATGTGTGACGGGCCGAGAAGCCGCTCACTCACTGGTAATTTCGAATTATCAGCCGAGGTAATTTTAGAAATGAAAAATATGATTTACTATGAATTTTATCTATTGTAGTAATTGAAATTTCTGTCATTAGGTGTTTGAATATAAGCCGTGATAGCTTTTAGAATATCACCTGCTTTGTCGCTTGGAATTTGATTCGTTGTTGAGTTTGGATCTTCATCTATTGTGATGTTCAACATTTGAGTCATCGTAGTACTTGGAATTTCAGTCGTTCTTGTGCTTGGAATATTTGACTTTCTACTTTTGATTTTAGACGATATTGGACTTGGCATTGCCGTTGTTGCAGTTTTTGGAGTATTGGACTTTGGAATTTGCATTTTAATCGATGTTGGACTTGGAGTTGCAGTTGTCGTAGTTTTTGAAGTAGTAGACTTTGGACTTTGCATTTTAGGCGATGTTGAATTTGGAATTGGAGATGTTGCAGTTACTGGAACTACAGTCGCTGTTGTACTTGAAACATTTGCTTTTAGACTCTGCATTTTAGGCGATGTTGTACTTG